>ML320462.1:0-97240 GCA_005239505.1 Nicotiana paniculata
TATATATATATATATATATATATATATATATATATATATATATTGTTGCGGCGTGCAGCTCGACCCATATAACATATGATGCGGCGTGCAGCCTGATCCATGTAATAGTCGAATGGGGGTGTACAAACTTGTTGAGGGGCTCCTACAGCCCCATCAGTTGTTATATGGTACCTGATGAGTGGGAGTGCCGAGTGTGAGCATTGACTTATGAGAGTAGAGTCATGAATGACTAAGAGGCTTTCCCGAGAGGCTTTATTTTTGTGAGTGACACTATGCCCGAGTGGCTGATATTTTATGAAATTATTGTTTTCACTTTTCTTTACACTGGGCCTCTTTGATAAATGTTGGCTAATGCTTTATACAAGTTTTAAACGGAAAAACTGGAGTTTTGTTAAATCTTTGGTAAATGTGGACTCTTGACTGGATCTAATACCTTTACTGGTACTTATTTTTATGAAACTATAAAGTTTAAATGCTCGTCACTGCACTCAAGTTTTTAGATACTTTGCTTACTTACTGAGTTGGCGTACTCACGTTACTCCCTGCACCTTGTGTGCAGATTCAGGTACCGGGGCTGAGTGATAGTTGAGCTACCCCATTTTGAGCATTGTTCGGAGATTGTGAGGTAGCTGCTCAATGTCTGCAACCTACTCTTTCTCCTTCCTACTCTGTCATTATACTTTACTTCCCAGACTTGTTGTAGTAGAGAATTTGTATTAGACTGTATCTCTTCTTAGATGCTCATGACGGTTGACTCTAGATGTTGGGGTTGTGTTTAGATGTTCTAATCATTTTTATCTTTCTGAAATGCTTAAGAAACAAAATTATTATGAAAAATTCAGATATTTGAGGTAATAAATGGAAAAATCATTATGTTATTTTCAGTGAATTGGCTAGCCTAATATCACGATAGGCGCCATCACGGCCATTTTAGGTTTGGGGTCGTGATAATTTGGTATTAGAGCCCTAGGTTACATAGGACTCACCAGTCATGAGCAGGTTTAGTAGGGTCTTGCGGATCGGTACGAAGACGTCTGTACTTATCTTCGAGAGGCTGCAGAATCCTTAGGAAACTCTCACATTCTTGAATTCTTGTCATGTGAATCCATTTTATTCAGCCAAAAGAGTAACTCTTGAATTCCTTCCATGTATTTGAACGCGCATGAGAGCGCTTGGTATCAGCTGTGCATCGATGGCTACTGACTTTCGTGGATGAGATGTGATTTTAGCCAGTTTATAATGGGCCAGTCTGGAGGACTTGAGGCCAGATTCACTCTATGGCTTCAGTGCTGAGATTTCGATTGTGTGGGCCGTGCCTTTGGGGACTTATATGTCCGTTGGTGTCCTTATTGACAGGACCTTGTGACTGATGTCTATGTGGTGAGTGCGATTTGATGGTTAGATGTGTTCAGACTGTTGATTTGTGACAAAAGGATTGGATGGAAATGTGGCAAGAAATATTGAGTGTTTTGTTTCTATTTCGGTTTGGTATATGGCTCCGAGTTGTGACTGTATTGGAAGACCTCTCATGTTGTTTAGTTGTGGAGTGAAGCGGATCTTTCTGTTAGGTTATGAGTTCCTGGTGATGTACTTTGGGCTGATCATTGCCCCAATAGCGTTCATGTATTTGATTAACGGTGTATTCCAGTAGTAATTGCACTCCTTTGTTATTGTATTCATTGATGGCATCCTGGCGTATACGCGTAACCAGGGGTAGCATATTCAGTATTTGAGGAAGACATTATAAGGATTCAGGGAGGGTAAGCTCTATGCAAGGTTCTCCAAGTATGAATTTTGGCTCAGTTCAGTAGTATTCTTGGGACACGTGGTGTCTAGTGAGGGTATCCATGTAGTCAGACGTGTGGGGGTAGAGCTTCCAGAAGCTCAAGATTTCTTTGACCACCGCTCTAGTGTTAGTTCTGCCATCAGCTTCAGGTTCTTATACAGCGTATTATGATGCCTTGAGGGTAGGCATTGTTTGTGTTTAGATGTACAAGGGTGTAGTGATTGCATGATAGTTATGTTCTTCGGAAGTGTATAGAGAGATATTAGTTTGAGGCTAAGCAGGAAGGGGTATCTCCTGCGGGTTGTCCTGGGGTATGTGGTCCTTATGTTGTTCTATAGTAAGTTCTCTTCTACCAGTAAATGATATATGTTGTAATTTGAGTTTAGATCGCTTGTGGAAATTGGCATGACTATTACAATGGTGAATGCGAGATTTGCAGATGACTTGAGCTGTTAAACGGGTTGTGTTATTATGTGAGCTGTAAGGTTGGTTATCTTGATCGTTGTCTTTGAGCCAAGTGGGGAGTCTGTTAATGATAATTTGATTGCACGATTATGGTATGTATTGGTTTCAGTTCGAGGTATATTGGTAAATAGTTATGACCTGCAGATGTGGGGTCTGAGAATGACTCGAGTAATGAAAAATTTCTTCGATATAGGTTGTAATGTACTTTATTGGGTAAATGGGTTCTATTAAATGATTTAGTGGTAATTTTAAAAGGTATAGTGTGTGCAGTGTATGAACTTTCTTGTGGCTTCAAGTGAGTGGATTACTTTCCTAGTATGTTAGTGTGCAAACGGGTCAGGTCGATTCTGTCTAATTTGTCAGTGTAATTGAGATTTACGTTGGAGGGTGTCAGGACTTGTGGCATTTCTACATTTTCGACTCTACATATCAGTATCAGGAAAGTGAAGGTAATGGCTTTAGATTCGCAGAAAGTCTCTTCAGGGTAAGTATTTTTGAATGTGGAACTTTTGTGGATATTTGAGAGAGTATTCAGCGGCTTCTGAGCCTTAGACGACAGGGTTTTATGCTTGGGTCGCGTGTGGTGAGTCTGGCTTGAGAATTAGGGTGTTATGGCAAGAAGAAGTATCAATTCGAAGGTAGTTCAGAAGGAACCTAGATAAATAGGACAGCTCGGTAGTAGGTCAGATCGGCATGATAAGGGATATGATTAGTTCTTTGGGTGCTTATGAGGTATTGAGGTTTTAGATGTGTTTCTTAGCAATGCTCTTGGGTTTTATTAACCTGCGTAGCTTGGTTGAGTTAGGAGGATTCAGTCCTGACGGTTTGGTGTTGTACAAATGGGATTCAGATAGTTCCTGCAGGTGGTGTATAGTGATTTTTCTTCTAAATGAGATCAGATATAGTAATTTGTGCGCTTCATGGACTTCGAGAGTTAGAGTTCTCATAAAAAGGTTATTTTGTGGTAGTGAACTCTGAAGATGCGAGTAAAGCTAGTCAGATGTTAGTATGTACCATGGTTCAGTGATTGTGAACTTTCGGTGAGCAATCTATCTATGTGGACAACCAGAGTTTATTTAGGGTTATTGGTAGGCCAGTATGAGTGTGTGTTCTGCACCAGGTCGGAATTTTTGACTCCAAATTGATATTGTGGAGGGATGTAACATTCGATTCTCATTGAGTTTATTCATATTCTGGTGATCTATGAGCTACCCTTCGGTGTTGCGAGGAGTGGTGATTTTTAGTTATACGCACTTATGGTGCGAACTTATTTGGGCTTTATAGCGGGATCTGCGTAAGGTAAGCAATTGGGTATTGTGGGGTTGAGACGTACTGGTTATGTTCTTTCTGATTCGTGTTGCATGGTATCGTCCGATTTCCCCGTGGTTATGGCAATGCACTTTGAGTGCTTGATGTCAAATTTTGAATGGTTATTGATTTTGGGCAAGGCGGCTTGAAATATTTCATGTGGATCAGCGTTTGGATGAGATTGCACAGTGTAGCGGAGTTATGTAGGGATATGACCTTTGGTATTGTATTCGTGTGCTTTGATTTTTACGATGTGTGCCAGGATTTTAGCATGATGTTGTGATGGTAATTGTTAATGGCAGGATAGTCCTCTTTTGTGAATCTTTTATATAATTTGATTACATTGGGATGTTGCTATTGAGTGCACGAGTTGCACATGTTATGGCTTCGAATTGTATCGATGGGTCATGTCATCAAAGTGGTCGTGTTGAATGATAAGAGGTCATTGGACCTAGAATGAATATTGTCAGAATTGTCTACAACATAGTTGGAAGGATAAATATCGGGAGTCGACTTAGAAATATGCTATAATTCCTATTTTGGGAAGGGGGAGCTTCATGTCTGATTGATCGGACGAATGGTTGCTAGTTTCTACGTGTTTCTTTCATCATCGGCAGTATATGAAAGTGTTAGAGCGAGGAATTTCTTGATAAGAGGTTATGTACCAGTATTGGGTTGTTCTGAGCAGCTATTGTGATTGGGAGTTATCGCTATGGGTGTTTAAGTCATGTGGTATACTTTGTGATTTCATCTGGGGTGCGTATATATATTGATTCAGCATGTTCAGACTTATTCAGTTTATATTTTTGGAATTTTGATCTTATATATTATTTCAGAAGTGGGGAATTTGGTTCTATGGTTTATGGGTCAGGATTGGATTTCAAAATTTCAACTGTGTCGTGCTAGTGGACCTATATGGGATAGGGTGACGTGGGATCACCCCCGAGTATGTGCATGGTAGGCTACGCGTGATGGTGTTGGAGAACAACTCCTGGCACATTCGAGGACGAAACGTATGTTTTAAGTGGGGGAGGATGTAACGACCCGACCGGTCGTTCTGAGAGTAATAGCCCCGTTTCCCCCATTTATCCTTAATTATATGTGGTTCAGCTTCATTATGTTGCGATAGATTGTTTGGCTCGGGTTCGGAGCAGTTTTTGGAGAGAAATGAGGCACTTAGTCTCTTAACTTGGTTTAATAGTGGAAAAGTCAACCGGAAGTTGGCTTATTGGTAAATGACATCGGAATGCAGATTTTATGGTTCAGATAGCTTTGTTAGGTGATTTGGGACTTAGGAGTGTGTTCGGGATGTGGTTTTGATGTCCGGTGTAGAATTAGGCATGAATTGGCGAAAGTTAGTTTTGGCGATTTCTAGTTGGCAATGGAAAATAGGCTATCGGGGTCGGAATGGAATTTCATAAGTTGGAACAGGTTCGGAATGTCATTTTGGATATGTGTGTAATTTTTCAGGTCAATCGGAGGTATTTTGGATGGTTTCGACATCGTTGGTGGAATTTAGAATTTTCAAAGTTCATAGGCTTGAATTTGATATGATTTCGGTGTTTTTGCGTAGTTTTTGGTGTTTCGAGCGTTCGACTAAGTTTGAATGATGTTATGGGATATGTTGGTAGGTTTGGTTGAGGTCACGGGGGCCTCAGGTGTATTTCGGATGCTCAAACATGCACTTTTGGCCTTTGGGAGATTGTTTGTTTTTTGGTGTTTTAGCAGTAGTGGTTTCTTCATTGCGATCGGATGAGTTCACCCGCGATCGAGTAGAATAAATTGAGGCCAGGCGGATTTTGTGAATCGCGATCGCGAAGGTAGGAGTGCGATCGCGTAGGGTGAGCAGTCCTGGTCACTGCGTTCGCGTGGAGACCTTTGTGTTCGCGTAGAAGGACTTGGAGCGGCAGTGAGGTGATGGAATTGCTCTATGCGTGTAACGACCCGGTAGCTCGTTTTGAGAGTTAGCGCCTCGATCCCCTAATAACTGCTTTCCCCATGTCTATTTCTAATTTTGGGACTTGTTGGAGCATTGAACGGTGAAAATTCGAAGAGTTTTTGGACACATAGTCCTTCTATGTGAGTTTAAGCTTTAGAAATCGGACCGTAGGTGGAACTATGGGAAGACGGGTCCGGAATGGGATTCCGTTGACTCCGTTAGCTTCGTTGGGTGATTTCGGAGTTAAGAGCGTGTTCGGAATGTGCTTTCGAGGTCTGTAGTAGATTTAGGCTTGAATTGGCGAAAGTTAGAATTTCGGCGAATTCGGCCGATCGGTGGAATTTTGATATCAAGATCGGAACGGAATTATGAGAGAAGCTGTAGGTCTGTTGTATCATTTGTGACCTGTGTGTAAAACTTGAGGTCATTCGGACTAGTTTTGGTGTGTTTCGGCTTGGGTTGTAGATTTTGGAAATTTCATAAGTTTTTAGGCTTGAATCCATGTATAATTGGGATTTTGGTGTTATGTGACTTGGTTTGGAGGCTCTACTAAGTTTGGATAAGGTATTAGGACTGGTTGGTAAGTTTGCTTGAGGTCCCGGGGGCCTCGGGGATGTTTCGGATGCTCAACGGGTGAATTTAGAACTTGGAAGAACAGTTGAACCATTGCTGGTTCTGGTGTTTCGCACCTACGATGGAATTTCCGCAGGTGCGGACACGCGGGTGCGGACGAGGGGCTCGCAGGCACGGGCTTGGCCAAGTCACCCAGTCCTCGCAGGTGCAGTTGGTTTTCCGCAGGTGCGGAGCCGCAGATGCGGCCAATTGACCGCAGGTGTAACCCCAGGCCTTTTAGTGGGTTTTCGCACCTGTGATGGAATTTCCGCAGGTGCAGTCCAAAGGGCGCAGGTGCGGAGATCGCTGGGCAGATATATCAGATTTGAGGGCTTGAATTTCATAACTTCAAAAATCAATTGGAGCTCGGGTGTGGGTGATTTGGGGTGAGTTTTGAGGATAAGCTTCATAGGTAACGATTCCTAACCCTATTCCCTTTGTATTTCATTAATCTATGGTCATTTCCTCCATGCAATTAAGGGATTTAGGTGAAAAATCATGCAAATGGGGAAAAGTTTCCCTAATTAGAAAATCCAAGAATTTTATAGGATTTTTTCGTCGGTTTTCTTTGATTCTTGTTTGAGTGAGTTCGTGAGTGAAAGGGTGTTTTAAATTTGTAACTTTCACTGGTTTTCGAGACGTGGGCCGAGGGGACTTTTTAAGCGATTTTCCTAAATTCACGTATTAGCCTCGAACTTATTAGCTATTTTGATTCCTTAAAGTGATATTCACATTATGCAATCGAATTGAATAGATTTGGGCCATTCGAAGTCAGATACTCGTGGCAAAAGCGTGGTTTCGAGTTTAGTAGCGTAGTCGAGGTAAGTGGCTTGCCTAAATATTTGTTGGGGACTGCCCCTAGGCTATTTTTAATATTTTTTATGTTGATTGGGCACCGTGTGCATGGGGTGACGAGTACGTACACGGGCCATTGTTGCAAAAACTCCATTTTTTCCTCCATGACTTAAATCATTTCACTCCTATATTACTGATTCATGTATCGACTATGTAGTTTAGATTAGGAAATATCATGCCTACCTGTTTTACCTGAGTTTTCCTAGTTATTACCATATGTACCATGCTTAGATAGTCTTATCCGTATTTTGCCTGTGATTTTCCTGAATTTTTTTAAATGGAAATTTTATCCTTTATTTGTACTGCATGGCATAATTAAATTGGGATTACGGGAAAGTTTCCGGGAGCTTTCCCCCTGTACTGCACTGCATATTTAAATTGAGACTACAAACGAGATTCCGGGAGCTTTCCCCATGTACTACATAGCATATTTAAATTGGGACTACGGACGAGATTCCGGGAGCTTTCCCCCTGTACTGCATTGCATACTTATTACTGTGATATATGTTGTGCTGATGTCACGCCCCAAAACCGAGGGACGAGACCGCCGCCTAACTAGGTGAACCCGGTCAAGCGGACCTGGATTGTCTTTCCTACTCAACGCGTTCCCCCTATATACAATGCACCATATTAAATATGAAATAGCAACTTAGGATTTAAGCGTGGATTTACAAACATAAGTTCTTTTCTCTTTTAGCATTTCAACAGTTGATTCCCAAAAACATACACAACACATACATAACTTTCCAATACGGACCACGATTCTGAATACGTACAGTTACTACCCAAAATACATATATATACACCCACATCATGTCTACGGGGCCTCTACGAATACTAGGAGTTTATACAATACTTGTCGGCAACGAGGCCCCGGCTATACCTTACAATACATAACAGACTCAAAAGAGATGGCATGAATTACACACGATCCCAGGAGGAAGTGGGGCTCACCAGTACTGCTGAAAGATGAGGAGGAGGCACCACTAACGGCAAGCTGAGCTACGTGCTATGGACCCACCAACATCAATATAAAAGATGCAGCGCCCCTGGCAAAAGGGACGTTAGTACCATTGAATAGTACTAGCATGTATAAACAAACTCTCTATGTGAAATCAAACAATACACATATATGAAGCAATTAAAGAAACCCAAACAAATATTGCACAGAGATACAGAGAATCACGAATGAGGTTTCCACAGTTTCTTATCTCAATTGTTTCCCCTATTGCGACGTGCAACCCGATCCCACCTCACAATCACATTACACCCTTATTACTTCTATTGCAGTGTGCAACCCGATCTCACTTTACATTTCTGTTGCGGCGTGCAACCCGATCCCACCTTACATTTCTATTGCGGCGTGCAACCTGATCCCATCTTACAATCACATCACACCCTTATTACATCTGTTTCGGCGTGCAACCCGATCCCACCTTACAATCACATCACACCCTTATTACTTCTGTTGCGGCATGCAACCCGGTCCCACCTTACATTTCTATTGCGGCGTGCAACCTGATCCCATCTTAGAATCACATCACACCCTTATTACTTCTGTTGCGGCATGCAACCCGGTCCCACCTTACATTTCTGGGTATCAACCCGAATCCCCTCCCTGGAAACAACATGACCCAAAAAGGTGAATGATTCTAGCCAAAACTCACATTTTGAAAACTTTGCATACAATTGATGCTGATGAAGAGTCTGCAGAACTTCCCTAAGGTGATTAATACGACCTTCCTGACTCCACGAATAAACAAGAATATCGCCAATGAAGACAATCACAAAGGAGTCGAGAAACGGTTTGAAAACCCGATTCATATGATCCATAAAAGCTGTTGGGGCGTTGGTTAGCCCAAAAAACATTACCAGAAATTCAAAGAGCCCATATCGAGTTCTGAAGGCAGTCTTAGGGATATCCTGCTCCCTGATCTTTAACTGGTGATATCCGGACCGCAAATCAATATTTGAGAATAACATAGCACCTTGCAACTGGTCGAACAAATCATCTATTTGAGGTAATGGGTATTTATTCTTGATGGTGACCTTGTTGAGATGCGGATAATCAATACACATCCGAAGAGATCATCCTTCTTTCTGACAAAAAGAACCGGTGTGCCCCAAGGCGACACACTAGGCCAAATGAAACCCTTTTCTAATAGACCTTTCAATTGTTCCTTCAACTCCCTTAATTCCGTTGGCGCTATCTTGTAAGGTGGAATAGATATTGGCTGCGTATCTGGCAATACAGCAATCCTGAAATCAATCTCCCTATCTGGTTGAATCCCAGGAAGCTCGTCCGGAAATACTTCAAGAAATTCATTCACAACAGACACAAATTCAGGAGCAGAGTTCTCTGAAGTGGTGTCCGCAACCCGGACCAAATGGTAGATGCACCCTTTTCTAATCATCTTTGAGTCTTTAAGGTAGGAAATAAATCTACCTCTTGGCACAACATTAGTTCCTTCCCACTCGATAACTGATTCATTAGGAAACTCAAGCCTCATAATTCTTTTTCGGCAGTCGAGTTTAGCAAAGCACGAATAGAGCCAAGCCATCCCCATAATTACATCAAAATGTACCATTTCCAACTCAATAAAATCGGTCGTGGTATCCCGACCACGCACCGTGACAGCACAATTTCATAGACTCGCATGGCCGTAATAGAATCACCAACCGAAGTCGACACAGAGAACGTCTCATGAAGTTTTTCGGGTTCTATCCCAAAACTTGAAGCAATAAATGGAATAACATATGATAAAGAAGACCCGGGATCAATAAGAGCATAAACATCATGTGACTGGACAATCAGAATACTTGTGACAACATCTGGAGAAGCCTCGGCGCTCTGGCGACCACTCAAAGCATAAAACCGGCTGGGTCCCCCTTGACCCCGCGCTCTACCCCTAGCTACTCCACGCCCTTCTAGTACTGGAGAGCGTGATGAGGACGCGACTGATGAACTGGAGGGCTGAGCAGCACCCTTACCTGTGCCTTGACTGGGCGCACGACAATGTTGCTGAACATGGTCCCTCACTTCGCATCTATAGCATACCGTGATATCCAAGTAACAAGGCTCAGTATGAAATCTACCACACTTAGGTCATGGGACCCTCCATTGCTGCTGGACCCTCCCACCTGAACGACCCGACTGATGGAACCTCCTGCTATTTGAACCAGGTCCAAAAAAAACCTCCCTGCTGATAAATGTGCCCTGATGGCGGAGCACTTGCTGAGGACCGAGCATATAAATGAGATGGCCTTGATGATCCTCTCCCAAGGGCTGATCTCACACCTCCAACTGAGCTCCCAGGGTTGCCAGCTGACCGGGCCCTACTACTTCTCTCTCTCTCTCCATCCTTATCTTCAATTTTCGAGCCTCTGTAGCCTGGGCGAATCCAACTATTTTCCCATAATTCATATCCGAATGCAAGGCAGCTATAGCAACTTCTTTAATAAACAATGGACCAATGCCCTGAAAAAACCGACTAACTCTAGCCTCCATTGTAGACACCATGTGAACAACATATTTGGACAAGCTCAAAAACTCCATATGATACTACCACACACTCATGTTGCCCTTCTTGAGGGCCTCCAACACTATAACACGGGCAAGAAATGATCCATAAAGACATCCACAAACTCCTCCCACCTCGCCGGAGGGCTCCCCTCTCCACGAGAACTCTCCCACATTTCAAACCACGAATATGCCGCTCCCTTTAGACGATAGGAAGCCAACTCAACCCCCTCTGTCTCAGTAGCCCTCATAACTTGGAGGGTCTTGCACATCACATCAATAAACTCCTGGAGGGTCAGCCTCTAGGTCGGTGCCTGTGAACTCTGGAGGGGCTAGCCGTAGAAACTGGTTGACCCTGGAACCTGAAGAATCTTCTTGCTCCCTAGAGGATCCAGGGGCAACATGTGATCTTTGGTACTGGGAGGCCACTAACTGGGTCAACATCTGAATAGCTCCGCTGAGATCCCAATCAGCGGGAGGGACTGTCGCACCCTCCGCTTGAGCAAGAATAGGAATATCCTGGCCTGGGATGGAAGAATCAGGCAGGTTCAGGGTCGGGGAATCATTCTAACGCGCACCATCAGATAAAGAATTCACGGCCACTACTGGGGTGGCATTGACCTCTAGGCCGAGTCGAGCTCTCTTCTTGGGTGCCATTTACTTAAAATTGGAAGAATGCATGAGTTAGGGATAGGCAACCTCACCTTCCACCACATCGCACGATATAGAATAGAAATAAAAGGGTACTTCCCTAAATGTCCATGCAACCCCCTAGTTATAGATGTGGTCGAAAACACACCGATAAGAAGGGCTCTACTAGACACGGCTCCGAGACATCCTAGGACACTTTTAAGACCTTAGCTTTTGATACCAAGTTTTTCACGCCCCAAAACCGAGGGACGAGACCGACGCCTAACCAGGTGAACCCGGTCGAGCTGACCTGGATTTCCTTTCCTACCCAATGCGTTCCCTCGTATATACAATGCACCATATTCCATATGAAATAACAACTTAGGATTTAAGCGTGGATTTACAAACTTAAGTTCTTTTCTCTTTTAGCATTTCCACAGTTGATTCCCAAAAACATACATAATACATACATAACTTTCCAATACGGACCACGATTGTGAATACGACAATTACTACCCAATATACATATATATACACCCATATCATGTCTACGGAGCCTCTACGAATACATGAGTTTATACCATACTTGTCGGAAACAAGGCCCTAGCTATATCTTACAATACATAACAGACTCATAAGAGATGGCATGAAATACACACGGCCCCGGGAGGAAGTGGGGCTCACCAGTACTGCTGAAAGATGAGGAGGAGGCACCATTAACGGCGAGCTGAGCTACCTGTTATGGACCTGCCTACATCCATATAAAAGATGTAGCTCGCCCGACAAAGGGAACGTTAGCACTATTGAATAGTACTAGCATGTATAAACAAGCTTTACTCTATGTAAAATCAAACAATACACATATATGAAGAAGTTAAAGGAAACAAAACAAATATTGCACAGAGATACAGGGAATCACGAATGAGGTTTCCACATTTTCATATCTCAATTGCTTCCCATGTTGCGGCGCGCAACCCGTTCTCACCTCACAATCACATTACACCCTTATTACTTTTGTTGCAGCGTGCAACCCGATCCCACCTTACTTTTTTGTTGCAGCGTGCAACCTGATCCCACCTTACAATTCTTTTGCGGTGTGCAACCCGATCCCACCTTACAATCACATCACACCATTATTACTTCTGTTGCGGCGTGCAACCCGATCCAACCTTACAATGACATCACACCCTTATTACTTCTGTTGCAGCGTGCCACCCGATCCCACCTTACCATCACATTTCATAGCAAACAATAACATCCCATAATTTAATCACAGGGCTTCATATCATCAAGAGTACAACTTCATAACACCCAAACAATCATGTGTTCACAATAGTCTTTATCATCTATTAATTCAACCACAAAGATGCTCATCAACAAGAATATAAATTCATTACAACCAACAATCCATATGAAGTTAAGCCACAATAAACCTTGCCAACAATGAGTCATATACTATATTTCCATGGTCATTTAGTTCAATTATATCAGTTCACAACTCCCTTTCATCACTTGTTACACAGTCCTTATCACTTAGACAAATTTACACATTTGAGTTCATTACCATTCTTTCATACCAACATAATAAAGCATTTAACAATCCTTGCACATGATAGAGTAATCACATAGAAGTCACCTTTCACAATTTCAATTATCACGATAGTTCACTAAGAAAAATCAGAGAATGAAATCTCACACCTCAACACAACCGGGCAATCAATTCACATATACTCATAAATAAACTCATACCGAATGTTCGGACACCAACAAGGTTACTCTACGAAGATTAAAGTTATCCATACATATCTCGAGTCGTCCCCTTTTTAATTTCTATTACAATCACCGAACCGTCTACCACCGTCAATCTATTCCACAATGGGACATACTTCACTTAGAATTAGGAATCTTGTACTCAATTGAGCATTTTATCAAACACTATGTGATCCCTTAGACTACTAACCCCTTTTTAAGAATAATTACCCAAACTTGTTTTTCCCTTTACTAGATTACGGGGTTTAACTCACATGCATGCAAGATTTCAACTTTTTATTTTCAAGAACCAACCGATGTGTGTTTTATTCTTACCAAAATTTGAGAAATTGGTGAAATAGGGTGAACACTACCTCTTTGAGTGAAGAAGATGACAATAACTTGATAATTTTCGGGCTTGAGTGATTTTGGAAAATCAAATTGGATGATGTTGAAACCTTCTCTCTCAATAACTCTCTTTTTCTCTCTCTATTTTTGGTCAGAAAATCGTTAAAAATGAAGGGATGGGGTGTTTTATAAAACATGGGGTCCGGTTTTAAATTTAGAAAATAGGAGCCCCGACACAGGAATGTGGTAAGGAATGCGATCACATTCCTGCTACGGTCCGCATTCTTGTCGCATGGTTGGCCTTCAAATGGGCCAAAATGGGAACCACACTGCCCTGTTATGTGACCACTATGCGGTCCGCAGACCTGTTATGCGATCGCATAGTGCGTCACATAACCTACCTCGCAAAAACCATGGGGCAAGAATGCGACAACTATGCGGTCCGCATACCCGAAATGCGATCGCATTCTGGGCCGCATAGTTGTCCTCAATTTGGACAGTAGTCTGTCTAGGTATGCGACCATTATGCGGTCTGCATACCTTTTATGCGATCGCATAGTGCGTCGCATAACATGAAATTTCTGAAAAGTTTAATCTTTCAAGTTTTGGGATACTTTTTACTCAAAATAGGACCGTTTTAAGAATTTCTACAGTTATAACAACACAGGGACTTATTCGGTCATTATTTTAGACATAGAAATTTTACGGGTCTTTACAGCCGAGTCGAGGGCTCCCTGTTATTATTTTCCCTTTTTGCTCATTGTTTCTACTTATTGCCTCAACTGATTATATCTCTCTACTAATATTTCACTTATATATACTGTTTTTACTATAAAAATCCAGTAAAGCCTTAACCTGACCTCGTCACTACTCGACTGGGGTTAGGCTTGGCAGTTACTGGGTACCAATTTGTGGTGTACTCATGCCCTTTCCTACACATATTTTTTGTGTGCAGATCTAGGTACCAGCGCTCAGTATCGTGGCTAGGGGTCCGAGCAGCAGCTTTTAGGAGACCGAAAGGTAATTCTGCCGCGTCCGCAGAGTCATTCGAGTCACCT
Organism: Nicotiana paniculata; assembly: GCA_005239505.1. Taxonomy (NCBI): domain Eukaryota; kingdom Viridiplantae; phylum Streptophyta; class Magnoliopsida; order Solanales; family Solanaceae; genus Nicotiana; species Nicotiana paniculata. The sequence goes on from ML320462.1 coordinate 14,271, forward strand.
TCCACTTTAGATTTAGATAGATTTCCTTTTTATGTAAATTCCCTCTCGTTGTATAAAGCTATTTTGAGACAGAGCTTGTGACTAAAGTGATATTTCAGGTTTTGGGAAAAAGGTTGTATTTTGTACGCGCCAAATGGTGATGCTTATTGTAGACTCACTCATTTCATCTTTATTTATATTGCATTTATTTGATATGTGTTTCCGCAGTTAGGCTTATCTAGTCATAGAGACTAGGTGCCATCACGATGCCATCAGAGGGGAAATCGGGTCGTGACAAGTTGGTATTAGAGCGTCTAGGTTCATAGAAGTCACAAGTCACAAGCCAGTTTATTAAAGTCTCGCGGATCAGTGCGGAGACGTCCGTATCTATCTTCGAGAGGCTATGTAACTGTTAGGAACAATCATATTTCTTTGATTTACTTTCCCACAGATGGTGAGGACCCGTACTAGGTGCACCGCTGACAAGGCACCCGACCCCCTGCAAGAGCCGCCAGAGGCCGGAGCCGGGGTAAAGGACGACCGTGCGGTGCAGCCCGAGCACCGATGAGAGTAGCGGCAGATGAGCCTATGGAAGCCCCAGTTGGAGAGCCGGGACAGGAGGTCCCTATTGTTGCTCCAGCCTTGCAGGAGACCTTCGCTCAGTTCATGAGCATGCTCAGTACTCTAGCGTAGGATGGACTATTTCTGATAGCTCCCGCTACATCTCAGGCCGGTGGAGGGGCACAGACTCCCGCAGCCCGCACTCCTGATCAGAGGGGCCAGGTTGATCAGGCCCCGAAATATATTTCTATGCCCCCAGTGGCTCCAGTTCAGCTTGATGCTAAGGCAGCGGCTACTGTGGCCCAGCAGCTCAGACTCGAGAGGTACAAGAAGTACCACCCACCTACTTTCAACGGACTAGCTTCAGATGACGCTCTGGGGTTTCTTGAGGAGTATCATCGTATTCTCTGCACTATGGGAGTTGTGGAGACCAGTGGGGTTTCTTTCACCGCTTTCTAGCTGAGGGGAGCGGCATATCAGTGGTGGCGGGCCTATGAGCTGAGTAGTCCGGACAAGGAAGCCTCACTCCCTTGGACTCAAGTTTCAGAGATGTTTTTGCGAGAGTGTGTCCCTCAGAGCCTCAGGGATACGTGGCGCGCGGAGTTTGAGCAGTTGCACCAGGGTACTATGACTGTGTCGGAGTATGCAGTCTGTTTTAGTGAGTTAGCTCGGCATGCCCCTGCCTTGGTTGCCACAGTCACAGAGCGGGTTCGCAGCTTCATCGAGGGACTCCATCCTAGTATTCGAACCTGTATGGCCAAAGAGTTGGTGATGGATATCATTTACCATCAGGCGGTGAGTATAGCTAGGAGAGTAGAAGGAATGTTCGCCCGGGACGGAGAGGAGAGAAAGGCCAAGAGGTCTCGAGAGACTGGCCATTTTTCAGGAGCTCGTGCACCAGCAGCACGTCACGGTAGGGGATTTGTGGGTCGCCCTGTTCATTCAGCCCTTCCAGCAGCCAGTGGTATTCCAGCTCCTCCTAGACCTCAGAAGTTCTATTATGCATTGCCAGTATCCAACGTGCCTCCATTTTGAGGTGCTATTTCATGCCAACCCAGCAGGCCATCTCCTATTCAGTCTCAGCCGCAGCGTCCTTAAGGGTTTGTTTTGAGTGTTGTGACACTCGTCACTTGATTAGATATTTCCCCAGAGCCAGGAGGGGTGCGCCTCCACAGTCTTATCATCCTCCACGTGCTCCGCCGGGTCCTCTTGCCTTTCTTCCAGACCCAGCTGCTGCTCCACCTCCCCAGCCAGCTCGAGGTGGGGGTCGGGGAGGTAGAGGTCGCCTTAGAGGTAGAGGCCAGGCCAGATACTATGCCCTCCCAGCCTGTTCCGAGGTTGTTGCTTCAGACTCAGTCATCACAGGTATTGTCCTTGTCTGCCATAGGGATGCATCAGTATTATTTGATCCAGGCTCTACTTATTCATATGTGTCCTCTTATTTTTCTCCACATTTGGGGATATCTCGGGAGACTTTGAGTTCCCCTGTCTATGTATCTATTTATGTGGGAGATTCTCTAGTTTTGGACCACGTATATCGGTCGTGTTTGATTTATTTTAGTGGTTTTGAGACCAGGGATGATTTATTATTACTCAACATGGAAGATTTCGATGTTATCTTGTGCATGGACTGGTTGTCGCCCCATTATGCTATCCTTGATTGTCACGCTAAGACCGTGACACTGGCTATGCCAGGCTTGCTGAGATTTGAGTGGAGAGGTACCTTAGAGTATACTCCCCGCAGGGTCATTTCCTTCCTTAAGGCTCAGCGGATGGTTGAGAAAGGGTGTGATGCGTACTTGGACTATGTGAGAGATGCCAGTGTTGATACCCCTCCAGTTGAGTCAGTTCCAGTAGTGAGGGACTTTCCTGATGTATTCCCAGCTGATCTTACGGGTATGCTGCCCGACAAAGATATTGACTTCGGCATTGATTTGTTGCCGGGCACTCAGCCCATTTCTACCCCTACTTATCGTATGGCTCCTCCTGATTTGAAGGAGTTGAAGGAGTAATTACATGAGTTTCTTGATAAGGGTTTCATCAGACCCAGTGTATCACCTTGGGGTACTCCAGTATTGTTTGTGAAGAAAAATATGGTTCTATGCGTATGTGTTTTGATTATCGACAGTTGAACAAGGTCACCGTGAAGAACATGTATCATTTGCCTCCCATTCATGATTTATTCGGCCAACTACAGGGTAGGAATTCTCCAAGATTGACTTGCATTCTGGCTATCATGAGTTGAAGATTCGGGAGCTGGATATCCAGAAGACTGCCTTCAGGACCAGATGTGGCCACTATGAGTTTCTTGTTATGTCATTTAGGCTGACCAATGCCCCGACAACTTTTATGCATTTGATGCACAGCGTGTTCCGGCCTTATCTTTATTCCTTCATCATTATGTTTATTGACGACATCTTGGTGTATTCCTGATCACGGCAAGATCATGAGCAGCATTTGAGACATGTGCTTCAAACTTTGATGGAGAAGAGATTGTATGCTATATTGTCTAAATGTGACTTTTGGCTTGACTCAGTGGCATTCTTGGGCCACATAGTGCCTTGGGATGGGATCAAGGTAGATCAGAAGAAGGTGGAGGCGGTGCAGAGTTGGCCTAGACCGTCATCAGCTCCCGAGATCCGCAGTTTACTTGGTTTGGCTGGGTATTATCGCCGTTTTGTGGAGGAATTTTTCATCCATTGCAGCACAGATGACCAGGTTGACTCAAAAGGGTGCTCCGTTTAGGTGGACTGAGGAGTGTTAGGAGAGCTTTCAGAAGCTCAAGACAGCCCTGACTTCAGCTCCAATATTTGTATTGCCTACGGGTTCAGGGTCCTATACCGTCTATCGTGATGCTTCGAGGGTTGGCGTCGGAGCGGTGTTGATGTAGGACGGTAGGATGATTGCCTATGCATCCAGACAGTTGAAGGTGCATGAGAAGAACTATCCAGTTCCTGATCTCGAGTTGGCAGCGATTCTTCACGCCCTGAATATATGGCATCATTATTTATACGGTGTTCCCTGTGAGATTTTCACTGATCATCGAAGTTTGCAGCACATATTCAAGAAGAAGGACCTCAATTTGCGCCAGCGGAGATGGTTGGAGTTGCTAAAGGACTATGACATCACTATATTATACCACCCGGGGAAGGCCAATGTGGTGGCCGATGCCTTGAGTCGCCGGGCGAAGAGTTTGGGGAGTTTGGCATATCTTCTGGCAGTTGAGAGGCCCTTGGCCTTAGATATTCTATCCTTAGGCTGTCAGTTCTTGAGGTTGAATCTTTCGGAGCCTTGTTGGGTTTTAGCTTGTGTGGTGGCTCGGTCTTCTCTTTATGACCGCATTCGAGAGTGCCAGTGTGGTGATCCCCACCTTCTGGTTCTTCAGGATAGGGTTCGACGAGGTGACGCCAGGGATGTGACTATAGGAGATGACGGTGTGATGAGGATGCAGGATTGGATCTGTGTGCCCAGTGTGGATGGTCTTCGGGAGTTTATTCTTGAGGAGGCCCATAACTCGCAGTATTCTATTTGTCCGGGTACCGCGAAGATGTACCAGGATCTGAGACAGTACTATTGGTGGAGAAGGATGAAAAAGGATATAGTGGAGTTTGTGGCCAAGTGTCTCAACTTTCAGCAAGTCAAATATGAGCATCAGAGACTGGGAGGGTTACTTCAGCAGATTGAGCTTCTAGAGTAGAAGTGGGAGCGGATCACCATGGACTTCGTGGTTGGACTTCTTCGGACTCTGAAGAAGTTCAATGCTATTTGGGTGATTGTGGATCGGCTGACTATGTCAGCCCATTTCATTCCTGTGTTGACTACATACTCCTCCGAGAGGTTGACAGAGATTTATATAAGGGAGATTGTTCGCCTCCATGCGTATTCCAGTGTCTATCATTTCAGACAAAGGTACACAGTTCACTTCACAGTTCTGGAGAGCCGTTCAGTAGGAACTAGGAACCAAGGTAAAGTTGAGTACAACCTTTCACCCTCATACGGACGGGTAGTCCGAGCACACGATTCAGATTCTTGAGGGTATGCTCCGTGCATGTGTGATGGATTTCGGAGGGTCATGGGATCGATACTTTCCACTTGCAGAGTTTGCTTATAGTAACAGCTACCAGTCCAGCATTCAGATGGCGCCGTGTGAGGCTTTGTATGGTAGACGGTGTCAGTCCCCAGTGGGATGGTTTGAGCCAGGAGAGGCTCGATTGTTGGGTACATATTTGGTCCAGGACGCCCTGGACAAGGTGAAGGTGATCAGGAGAGACTTCGCGCAGCCCAGTCTAGGCAGAAGAGTTATACGGACCGGAAGGTTCGTGATTTGGCATTTATGGCTGGTGATCGGGTTTTGCTTCGGGTATCGTCTATGGAGGGCGTATTGAGGTTCGGGAAGAATGGTAAGCTGAGTTCGAGATTTATTGGCCCTTTTGAGGTGTTGCGACGTGTTGGGGAGGTTGCTTATGAACTAGCCCTGCCTCCCAACCTAGCAGGAGTTCATCTGGTATTCCACATCTCCATGCTCCGGAAGTATCACGGTGACCCGACTCATGTTTTGGATTTCAGTTCAGTCCAGTTGGACAAGAACTTATCATATGTTGAGGAGCCAGTAGCTATATTGGATAGACAGGTCAGGAAGCTCAGGTCAAAGGATATTGCGTTAGTAAAGGTTCAGTGGAGGGGTCAGCCAGTCGAGGAGGCGACTTGGGAGACCGATTAGGATATGCACAGTCAGTACCCTAATCTTTTCACAGCTTCAGGCATGTCTCTATACTCGTTCTAGGACGAACGATATTCTTAATAGGGGGAGAATGTAACGACCATGTAGGTTGTTTTGAGAGTTAGCGCCCCGATCCCCTAATAATTGTTTTCCCATGTCTATTTCTGTTTTTGGGACTTGTTGGAGCATTGAGTGGTGAAAATTCGAAGAGGTTTTGGACACATAGTCCTTCTAGGTGAGTTTAAGCTTTAGAAATCGGACAGTAGTTGGAACTTTGGGAAGAAGGGGTCGGAATGTGATTCCGTCAACTCCGTTAGCTCCATTGGGTGATTTCGAAGTTAGGAACGTGTTCGGAATGTGCTTTCGAGGTCTGTAGTAGATTTAGGCTTGAATTGGGGAAAGCTAGAATTTTTGCCGATAGGTGGAATTTTGATATCGGGCTCGAATGGAATTCCGAGAGTGGTTGTAGCTCCGTTGTATCATTTGTGACATGTGTGTAAAACTTGAGGTCATTAGGACTATTTTGATGTGTTTTGGCATCGGATGTAGATTTTGGAAATTTCATAAGTTCTTGGCTTGAATCCATGTTTAATTGGTCCCGGGTGCCTCGGGGATGATATGGATGCTAAACGGGTGAATTTAGAACTTGGAAGAACAACTGAACCATTGCTGGTTCTGGTGTCTCGCACTTGCGATGGACTTTCTGCAGGTGCGGACAAGCTGGTGCGGACAAGGGGCTCGCAGGTGCGGGCTTGGCAAAGTCACCTAGTCCTCGCAGGTGCGGTTGGTTTTCCGCAGCTGCGGAGCCGCAGATGCGGCCAATTGATCGCAGGGGCGGCCCCATGCCTTTTAGTGAGTTTTCGTACCGGCGATGGAATTTTCTCAGGTGCGGGACCGCAAGTGCGGTCCAAGGGGGCGCAGATGCGGAGATCGCTGGGCAAATATATCAGATTCGAGGGCTTCAATTTCATAACTTTAAAAATCAATTGGAGCTCGGGTGTGGGCGATCTGGGGTGAGTTTTGAGGATAAGCATCATAGGTAACGATTCCTAACCCAATTCCCTTTGTATATCATTAATCTATGGTCATTTCCTCCATGCAATTAAGGGATTTAGGTGAAAAATCATGCAAATGGGGAAAAGTTTCCCAAATTAGAAAATCCAAGAATTTAATAGGATTTTGTCGTCGGTTTTCGATGATTCTTGTTTGAGTGAGTTCGTGAGTGAACAGGTGTTCTAATTTTGTAACTTTCACTCGTTTCCGAGATGTGGGCCTGGTGGACTTTTTGAGTGATTTTCCTAAATTCGCGTATTAGCCTCGAACTTATTAGCTATTTTGATTCCTTAAAGTGATATTTACATTATGCAATCAAATTGGATAGATTTGGGCCATTCGGAGTCGGATACTCGTGGCAAGAGCGTGGTTTCGAGTTGAGTAGCGCAGTCGAGGTAAGTGGCTTGCCTAACTCTGTGTTGGGGACTTCTCCTAAGCTATTTTTAATACTGTTTATGTTGATTGGGCGCCGTGTGCATGAGGTGACGAGTACGTACACGGGCCATTGTTGCAAAAACTCCATTTTTTCCTCCATGACTTAAATCATTTCACTCCTATTTTACTGATTCCTGTATCGACTATGTAGTTTAGATTAGGAAATAGCGTGCTTACCTATTTTACCTGAGTTTTACCTAGTTATTACCATATGTACCATGCTTAGATAGTCTTATTCGTATTTTGCCTGTGATTTTCCTGAACTGTTTTAAATGGAAATTTTATCCTGTATTTGTACAACATTGCATTTTAAATTGGGACTACGGACGATATTCCGGGAGCTTTCCCCACTGTACTGCATTGCATACTTTAATTGGGACTACGGACGATATTTCGGGAGCTTTCCTCCTGTACTGCATAGCATATTTAAATTGGGACTAAGGACGAGATTCTGGGAGCTTTCCCCCTGTACTACATTGCATACTTATTACTGTGATATATATTATGCTGAGCCGAGGGCTCCCTATTATTATTTTCCCTTTTTTCTCATTGTTTCTAGTGATTGCCTCAACTGATTATATATCTCTGTTCACATTTCTTTTATATATACTGTTTTTACTATAAAATTCCGGTAGAGCCTTAACCTGACCTCGTCACTACTCGACTGGGGTTAGGCTTGGCACTTACTGGTTACCAATTTGTGGTGTACTCATGCCCTTTCCTGCACATGTTTCTTGTGTGCAGATCCAGGTACCAGCACTCAGTATCGTGGCTAGGGGTCCGAGCAATAGCTTTTAGGAGACCGAAAGGTAATTCTGCCACGTCCGCAGAGTCCTTCGAGTCACTTCCACTTTAGATATAGATAGATTTCCTTTTTACGTAAATTCCCTCTCGTTGTATAGAGCTATTTTGAGACAGAGCTTGTGACTAAAGTGATATTCCGGGTTTTGGGAAATGTACGCGCCAAATGGCGATGTTTATTGTAGACTCACTCATTTCATTTTCATTTATATTGTGTTTATTTGATATGTGTTTCCGCAATTAGGCTTACCTAGTCGTAGAGACTAGGTGCCGTAACGATGCTTTCGGAGAGGAAATCAGGTCGTGACAATGCGATTGCATAGAGATTGTCACAATCGCATTGTTGTGAGGAGTTGTGTTACGCGATCGCATAGGTGTTGTCTGTGCGATCACCTTGGGTTAGTTTGGCTGGGCAGTATTTAAATAGCCAATTCGCGACCCTTCTTCATTTTTTCCACCATTTTTGAACGGGATTGAAGCTTTTGAGGGAGATTTTTGAGGAAACCAAAGGGGAATCACTTGGAGGTAATATTATTGACTTCGTAACTCGTTTATATGTTATTAAAGGTCTATTTAGTGGTGAAAAATTAGGAAACAAATCAGTGCAAAATGGGTAATTAGGGCTTGAGATTAAGAGACCTTAAAATGGGTATTTGAGGGGTCAATTGAACTTCAATTTCAGTGTTCTTTATATGTATTGACTCGTGGGAGGATGTGGATCATTTTGGCATAAATTTTATCGAGTTCCGAGACGTGGGCCCGGGGTCGGGTTTGGCCAATTTCGGGAATTGTGCCTAATTATGGTATTTTTTCGATTGGGTTAAATCTCCCTAGAATATTTTGATGTGATAAATATGATTTTGATAGACTCGGAGCATTTGGTAGCCGATTCGAGGGGCAAGAGCATTGCAGAGTAGCTTTTTGGTCTGTTTTGAGGTAAGTAACGATTGTATCTCTAAACCTGAGGGTATGAAACCACAAGATTTTATATTGTTTTGGTAAATAAGGTGACGCAGATGCTAGGTGACGAGCGTGTGGGCGTGCACCGATAGGGATTGTGACTTGGTCCGGCTTGTAACGACTATTAAGCTGCGTTCGATTTGAAACCTTACGACATTCTGTATTTTAGAAATTTATACTTGTTATGGGTTGTGAGCCATGTTTGCGGCCTTGTGCCAACCTGTTTAGACCCTCAGAGGTACTTTTACACTATTCTCACACTATCTTGATAGAACAATTGTGAACTCAGTCATGTTTTCTACTTGTTGTTATTTTTACTGTTATCACACTGTTTTGAAACTCTGAGAGGCATTTTGGGATGAGTCCCATGAGTTGAGATGAATTTCCTGAGTGGCTTGTGGGGATGGATAAGTGTGGCCGAGGGCGAGTATGTGAGGATAGTTATGGATCGGGCTGCACGCCGCATCAATATATATATATATATTAAATATGGATCGGGTTGCACGCCGCATCAATATACGTTATATATGGATCGGGCTGCACGCCGCAGCAGTATATATATTATGTGGATCGGGTTGCACGCCACAGCATATGTTAATGGATCCGGCTGCACGCCGCAACAGTATATATATATTGGATCGGGTTGCACGCCGCAACAATAGAGCGCTTGGGCTGTAGGAGCCCCTCCAGGAGTCTGTACACCCCCAGTGAGCACAATCGACTATTATATGGATCAGGCTGCACGTCGCAGCGTGTGTTATATGGATCGGGCTGCATGCCGCATCGTATGTTATATGGATCGGGTTGCACACCGCAACAATATATATATATATATATATATATATATATATATATATATATATATATATATATATATATATATATATATATATATATATATATATACATGTATATATAAATATGTGTGTGTGTGTATTGGATCGGGCTGCGTGCCGCATTAGTTGTTATATGGTACCTGATGAGTGAGAGTGTCGAGTGTGAGCATTGACTTATGAGAGTAGAGTCACAAGTGACTAAGAGGCTTGATCGAGAGGCTTTATTTTGTGAGTGACATTGTGCCTAAGTGGTTGATATTTTTATGAAACTACAGTTTTCACTTTTCTTTACACTGAGCCTCTTTGATAAATGTTGACTAATGCTTTATACAATTTTGAACTGAAAAAACTGCAGTTTTGTGAAATCTTTGGTTAATGTGGATTCTTTACTGGATCCATTACCATTACTGGTACGTATTTTTATGAAACTATAAAGTTTAAATGCTCGTCATTGCACTCAAGTTTTTAGACACTTTGGTTACTTACTGATTTGGCGTACTCACGTTGTTCCCTGCACCTTGTGTGCAGATTCAGGTACCGAGGCAGAGTGGTAGTTGAGCTACCCCATTTGGAGCATTGTTCGGAGATTGTGAGGTAGCTGCTCAGCGTCCGCAGCCTACTCTTTCTCCTTCCTACTCTGTCATTTTACTTTACTTCCCAGACTTGTTGTAGTAGAGAATTTGTATTAGACTGTATCACTTCTTAGATGCTCATGACGGATGACTCCTGATGTTGGGGCTGTATTTAGATGATCTAATCATTTTTATTGTTTTGAAATTGTTAAGAAACAAAATTATTATGAAAAAGTCGGATATTTGAGGTATTAAATGGAAAAATCATTATGTTATTTTCAGTGAATTGGCTAGCCTAGTATTACGATAGGCGCCATCACGACCAGTTTAGGTTTGGGGTAGTGACAACTTAATTCTTAAAATGGTAAAAAGATAACCTTTTTTTCTTGTGAGAAAATAATTTCTATCTTTATGATAAAGGAAATCTCATGAATTTTCTCATATTATGTGTATAATTTAAAGCATATTCGAAAGTAGTAATATTAATGAATATATAAAATCATATTTTTCAAAATTTTTCTTACAAAGTTGTTCCACTGAAAATACCATATCCAATGTATATAACAGTATCAAGGTTGTTGAACTTATGGGGTCTTACAATAACATAGCCACAAATCCTTTATAACATCATGAATGGTCTTAATCCCTTCAAGCTCATATGGATTGCTACGACTCATCCTAATATTGAAGTATGTGATGTAACACTAAGAGAGCACGATACAATCTTTCTCAATAACATCATACGGATTTATCCTAACTTTGATCCGTCTTTACATGTTTTATTGCAATTGCCGTGTGGTAGAGTAATTGTCAAGAGAATCGACTCAGCTATGTTAAGTCTATCCCTTCTTTCATTCTGGCATGATCCTTACGATAAAAACGAAACAAGAAGATGCACAACTTTCATAAATAACTTTATTCATAGAAATTTCCCCATGTGTCCTATTATTCTATCATCTGTTCTTGGGTCTCTAAAAATACGTAAGTTTATAAAGTTTATTTCATGATATTAATCAAAGGCATATTGATCTTATGGCATTCTGAAAAATCTTATTAACGTATTTCATATGCATTTCATGCATTTATACATGTACATTGACCCATGACCAGTTGGCGTTATATACGCGTATATTATATGTATATGGGATATGGGAAAAAGGTTACAATGTTATATACGCACCACCACCTGATTAGCTGGTATACCTTGATAATTTTCTCACAATGGCCGAGATGATATGATGGGATGCCCTTAGAGGCATGGTGATGTTATGTACGCATATACCTATGCATGCCATTATAAATATGAAATGATTCACAGAGCTATTCAGACATACATGTTGGGTCTTTTACTCCATGTTTCTCTCATGTCTATTATTTACTGATTTTCATTCCTTACATACTCGGTACATTATTTGTACTGACGTCTCTTTTGTCTAGGGACACTGTGTTTTATGCCCGTAGGTCCCGATAGACAGGTTGAGAGTCCTCCAAGTAGGCTATCAACTTAGTAGAAGGTATTGGTGCGCTCCATTTGCTCCGGATTTTCTTATTTAGTCAGTATGATTTAGACGTGCATTGTTTACTATGGCAGGGCCCTATCCCGACCTTTAAGGTATTGACCTACTCTTAGAGGCAGGTAGACATATGCCATGTATATGAATGATTGTATGGCCTTGTCAGCCTCTGTTCAGTGTACGAGTGATCATTTTGGCCTTATACGTATGTCATATGTATAAGTTTATATTACATGTTGGGTCGTCCTATGACAAGTGTTCCCTCATGTTTCATTCTAGTTATCTCACGGCAGCCTTTCCATCTCATTTACCTATAATGGTGAAATATAAAAAGATATGTTACGTTGGTACTCAGTTGAGTAAGGTACCGAGTGCTCGTCACGCCCATCGATTTGGGTCATGAAAAAGAGGTATCAGAGCAGTTCTATCCTAGGGAGTCTACAAGCCGTGTCTAGTAGAGTCTCGTTTATGGGTGTGTTGTGCACCACACTTATAAGCAGGAGGCTACAGGGCATTTAAGACTATCACTCTTTCTTCTTACTCTAGATTGTGTGATAGAGCTCAGTTGTAAGAATTTAAACTCCTAAATTCAATTTTATTCGTAATAAAACGGTACCTACATTGAGAAAGATGGTTGGTAAGAGATATAGTTATGGAAGATTTGAGTAAGAGGAACTCAATTTTGCATCATGCTTATGATGAGTAAATGTCAGGTCTTTAGCAGAACATGTGTGTACTGAGACGTGTAAGCTTCTTGATAAGGAGCCTTAAGGTAAGAATACCTATCCACCCATATGGTGAAAAGTAATGAGAGATTCAGAAGGTAGATACAAGTTTAAACAGGTAAAAGAAGTAAGGTAAAGAAGGGTACGAGGCACCCGGTTAATGAAGATTATCAGTATTTACAATTCATGTAGATAAATATAAGCCTTTTGAGTTACATTCAACAATAACAGATATATATACAATCGGCCACACCCATCTCAGTTATGCCCTATGGGAACTAACAGATATGGTTTAAGAGAAGGACGGGATATCAGGATCCGGCTAGGGTTAGAGTAACCCAAAATGGTGGATGGATCGTTTGCGTTAGTTGACATTTCTGAATGATATTACAAATATGCTAATAGATCTCCTTGTGAGACACCCAGATGGTACACTCTAGAATAGTACATCTAGATATAAATACTAGAATGTTAAGTTTTACAAAGATAGGCACTGGAATCCTGGAAGTGATAAATATTATCTTAGTATGGCTCCCGTCCATAGTAGAGAGAGAATGTTAGGCAACCCGAAGAGCCAGTGGATGAAGCAAGGGGATCCAAAGGCAAAAGAATTCTTGTTGAAGTTTTCAGAATAAATTGATAGAGAGAAATATTAGCAGGGAAATAAGAAGAGAGTTAATGAAGCATTATGAGTAAGATGTGATACATGGATAATAATGGTAGATAAAAAAATGACAGTATTACAAAGTCTATAGACAAGGGAAGGAAAATACGAGAGGTGACAGGCCTTGAGGCAACAAAGGAGTATAGGTCATAAAGTCACATCCTCATTTTGAGAAATAAGTTTGTGACTCTAACATGATTACTAGAGGGAGAAGTTAGACTGAGAGTAATAGAAATCAATATGGATTGGTGAACAAGATAAACTAAACATGAATTAGGGACTGAGTGATTTGATAATGGTCGCCATCATGAGAATTTCATATTGCATTCCGGCGATAATTGAATGAACAATAGAAGAATAACCTTTAAAGGTCATTTAGGAAGACGCTTCCCCAAAGCAAGCAATGTGATCAAAGTTAAGATTAAGGGACGGTATGTGCCAGTTACACTAAGTTTCACCCTCGCAAGTAAGGGTCATCGATGATGTGAAAATACGCCAAGGATGAAGAGGTAAAAAATTTATAGGTAGATCATCATAGCTCTAAATCTTAGTACTCCCATAAAGGGAGAATATTGAGTGATGTGGCATTAAGCCAGAGTTAAGTGGTTCTGGTAACTATTGAATGATAAAGGAATAATGCGATAAAAATGAGAAAAGGATGAGACTGTACTTATTCAAATGTTACAGGTATGCTACGATTCCAGAACATTATACAAGCACGATGTCAAGGAGAGGAAGTAAGGGTTCCAGCCTGGGATGTTATTGATAAATAAGGAGCTGGTGCGAGAGGAAAGTTCAGACAAAAGACATATCCCAAGAGAAATTACGCAAAATATAGATATGAGAATGGATCAACGAGCAGTTAGTAGCTGATTCAAGAAGAGTCTAGTTATGGCTAGACAAGAGGTTACAGATAAATCAACATATCATGCAAGATAAACATAGTGAACCCCAACATAGTGAATCTAGTTTCGCAGATAATGATATTGTGATCCTTCAGAAAATATTCAGATACGAGTTGGGGTAGTTAAAGGTACCATAGGAATGTTACAAAAATAAAAGAGAGTCCCGGGAAGACAGTCAAAACTTTAGTTCAGAAGAAACCATACGAGCACATGAGTGTGGAGGTAAGTAACTAAGGATAATTATAGGTGACTACAAACATCAAAAGTTCTATCAAATATACAACGTAATAAGCTCGTAGCTTTACAAGAGTCAGAGGGTCCTCCCTAAGTAGTACAATGAAAGACTAGCTGAGGAAATAAGGAAGAAGGCTTCAACCTAAATATAGTAACTTGAAGAAGAAATGGTCAGGTAAAACCAGTCTCACTTCAACATTGTATGCAGTCCATAAGAAAGTGGCACCTATCGTGGCTAATAAGCGGGAAGTAAAACCAAAAGTAATAGTAAAGATAATATGAATTTCACAAAAACTCCGGCATGCGTAGGAACTAAGATAAGCTAAGTATGCACGCAAAAAGGGGGCAGAAAGACCAATAAAAGTAATAGCTTACGTTTAAAAAAAGCTGAGAAGAAACGAAAGGAATTATTCGATCAATGATCCTGAGATAGTTACGTTATGAATGCACTTAAGATTTTGGAGTATTATCCATGCAACATATATGTTGACTATCATACAGTCGTAGAAGACTCCGGTATAAGATAAAAGAAAGAATTGAATCCAGGTTATAGACAAATGATTGAATCGTTAGAAGATTGTATCATGGATATTAGATAGCGCCCATGAAAGGCTAAAGTAATAACTAATACTAGGAGCCGCATATCGGAAGATAGCTTAAGCCTATATAAAGGCTTATCAGAAGGAAGAGGAAACTAAAGAGTTACAACAACCAAGTAAATCAGGAGTCTGATTATTGGACCCAAAAAATTATAGAAATCGTGATTGAGAACATTGTAGGATCGCCCTTCAAAATAAGAGGTACAAGAAGAGATAGTACAACAACCATATTATATAACGGCTTTATGAGAAATCCAGTTAGAAGAGCCCCAACCTCATAAGAAGTTAATATGAAGCTCCCACCTGATTGTGTATGCGCTAGAGGTGCAAGTATTATAATAGAGCTTCAAGTTGTAAATGTGAATATACCTATGTGGAAGGGAGGTTATGAAAGAGATAGAAGATACAATGCGATATTTTTAAGGTAAGTAAGGTAATGGTAAACAACGTATGAGATACTCAGGTGCAGAACGTTGTAAATAATCTATACTTCAAATAGAAGGGTAGACGCGTTGGGATTCAGTATCCAGGAATGATAGCGACATCGTCAGTGGCATATCTTCCAACCTATGGTTTCTAAGTATCGAGAGGTCTAGCTAAGAGAGTAAAGGAGAGTTAGAGACGATACGATGTGTCGCTTGATGCTCCAAAATAACACAAAGAAATCTATGATAAAATGAAGTTGAAGAAAGGTTGCGAGTAGTATAAATAAATATGTGTAGGTTGCAAGCTAAAGCAGGGTAAAGCGAAAAGTGTAACGACCCGATTAGTCGTTCCGAGAGTTTTAGCCCTGTTTCCCCCATTTCTGCTTCATTATATGTAGTTCAGCTCTTTCATGTTGTGTTAGGTTTATTGGTTCGGGTTTGGCGTGATTATGGAGATAAATGAAACACTTAGTCTCTTAAGTTGGTTATTTAGTTGGAAAAGTCAACCGGAAGTTGACTTATGGGTAAATGATCTCAGAATTTGGTTTTTGTGGTTCAGATAGTTTCGTTAGGTGATTTTACACTTAGCAGCATGTTCGGAATGTTATTCAGAGGTCTGTGGTAGAATCAGGCTTGAATTGGCGAAACTAGATTTTTGGCGATTTTTGGTCGGCAGTGGAAAATTAGCTATTGGGGTTGGAATTCAATTCCGGGAGTTGTAATAGGTTTGTAGTGTCGTTTGTGATGTGTGTGCAAAATTTCAGGTCAATCAGACGTGGTTTGGTTGGTTTCAGCATGGTTGACGAATCTCGGAAGTTTAGAAATCCTTAGGCTTGAATTCGGGGTTAATTTGGTATTTTGATGTTGTTTTGGCTGATTCGAAGGCTCGACTAAGTTTGTGTGATGTTATAGGATGTGTTGGTATGTTTTTGTTGAGGTCCCGAGGGTCTTGGATGAGTTTCGGGTGGTTTCGGACCATTTCTAGGCCATTTCTAGTTGCTGGTTTTTGACTTCAGGGGTGTACAGTGCGATAGCATAAATCTGGCCGCGTTAGCATAGAGAAAAATTGGAAAAATCTAGTTGTACTATGCGATCGCATAAGGCTTCCCGTGATCGCATAGAGTAAAAATTCTTCTGCATTGTCCCAACTATGAAAGCTTATAACTCACAATCTATAAAGAATTTGAAGATGATCCAATAATGAATGTTGTAGCGCTTTATGTTTAGTTGTTAGAAAGTTAAACCAATTGTAATTTGGATTTTTGTACAAAAGGTTATAAGCATTATACTAGAGGCTATTCGGAATAGTTGGAGAAGGCTATTGGAAAATTTGTTCTACACGATCGCATAGGGTAAAAGAAGGGCTGGTAAATTTTGTCCATCGCGAACACGAGGTATAGGTCGCGTTCACATAGTGTGATCTGGGTAGAAGTATTTAAACCCCTCCTTCGCGAATTTCAGTCCATTTTTCACTATTGTTGAGTGGTTTTGAAACTTTTTGAGAGGGATTGAAGAGGGAATCAAAGGGAAACACTTGGAGGTAAGATTTTTGACTTCAATACTCGATTCTATGTTGATTTCTGAGTAATCAAACCTGAAATTAGTGGAATTTAAACCCAAAAATTGGAGAATTAGGGCATATAATTTGGAGACCTTTAATTGATCATTTGAGGAGCCATTTGAGGTCTGATTTTGATGTTCTTGGTGTGTACGGACTCGTGGGAGAATAAGGATTCTTTTGATGTAATTTTTACCGAATTCTGAGACGTTGGCCTGGGGGCCGGGTTTGAGCTGAGTCCCGTGAGTTGTGATAAGTTTGCCCGAGTGGCTTGTGAGGGTGACTGAGTGAGGCCGAGAGCCGGGTTTGTGAGGATAGTTATGGATCGGGCTGCACGCCACACTGATATAGTGCTTGGGCTGAAGGAGCCCCTCCAGGAGTCTGTACACCCCCAGTGAGCGCAGTCGACTATTATGGATCATGATGCACGCCGCAATGGGTTACTATCAAGGATCGGGCTGCACGCCGCAGCAGGTTGCACGCCACAGCGGGTTATTATCAAGGATCGTGATACACACCGCAACGGGTTACTATCATGGATCGGGCTGCACGCCGCAGCGGGTTACTATTATGGATCGGGATGCACACCGCAACGGGTTACTATTATGGATCGGGCTGCATGCCGTAACGGATTATTATAAGGATCGGGCTGCATGCCGCAACGGTTATATATGGCACTTGTTGAGCGAGAGTGCTGAGTGTGAGCATTGACCTATGAGAGTAGAGTCATGAGTGACTGAGAGGCTTGCTCGAGAGGCTTATTCGTGAGTGACACTGTGCCGGAGCGACTGATATTTTATGAAACTATTGTTTTCACTTTTCTTTACACTAAGCCTCAGTTGAAAAATGTTGAACAACATTTATACGAATTATAAAATGGAAAGCTGGAGTTTTTATGAAATATTCGGCATATAGATTCCTGACTTGAGTTTAATCACTTCTACTGTTGCTTATTATATGGTTTTTACATGATCTCTAAAAATGCTCGTCACTGCACTCAAGTCTTTAGTTATGGTTGTTACTTACTGAGTTGGTGTACTCACGTTACTCCCTGCACCTTGTGTGCAGATTCAGGTATGGGGTAGAGTTATAGTTGAGCTACCCCAGTTGGAGCATTGTTCGGAGATTGTGAGGTAGCTGCTCGAAGTCCGCAACCTACTATTTCCCCTTCCTACCTTGTCATTTTACCTTACTTCCCAGACTTGGTGTAGTAGAGAATTAGTATTAGACTTTATCACTTCTTAGATGCTCATGGCGGTTGACTCCAGATGATGGGGCTCTGTTTAGACGTTCTGATCATTTTTATTGTTTTGAAATGCTTAAAAGTGGAAATTATTATGAAACATAGGATAATTTATGTATTAAATGGGAACCTTATGATATTTTCAGTAAATTTGGATAGCCTAGTACCACGATAGGTGCCATCACGACCAGTTTAGATTTGGGGTCGTGACAAGTTGGTATCAGAGCCTATGTTACATAGGACTCACCGGTCATGAGCAGGTTTAGTAGAGTCTTGCGGATCGGTACTGAGACGTTTGTACTTATCTTCGAGAGGCTACAGAACCCTTAGGAAAATCTCATATTCTAGAATTCTTGTCGTGCGGATCCAATTATTCAGCCAAAAGTGTAACCCTTTGAATTCTTTCCATGTATTCGAGTATGTACGAGAGCGCTCAGTATCATATGTGTATCCACGGCTTGTGATTTCCATGGGTGAGGTGCGAGAGGCAATTTTATCATGTTGATAACGGGCCAGTATGGAGGAATTGAGGCCGGATTTTATTCTGTGGCTTGAGTGTTAAGATTTCGATTGTGTGGGCCGTGCATTTGGGACTTATATGTCCGTTTGTATCCTTACCGGTGGGACTTTGTGACTGGATAACTATGTGGTGAGTGTGATTCGATGCTGAGATGGGTTTATTGTTTGATTATGACAAAAAGGATTGGCTGGATATGTAGCAAGAGCTATTGAGTGTTAAACTTCTGTCTTGAGATGACATATGGCCTCGAGTTGCGAGTATATTGGAGGACCTCTCATGTAGTTTAGTTTTGGAGTGAAGTGGACCTCCTTGTTGTGTTATAAGTGCTTAGTGATGTTTTTGGGTTGACCAATGCCCTAGTAGCGTCCATGTATTTGATTAACAGTGTATTCCAGCAGTAATTGCACTCCTTCGTTATTGTGTTCATTGATATCATCCTGGCGTATTCTCATAGTAAGGGGTAGCATACTCATCATTTAAGGATGGTATTATAAGGATTCAGTGAGGAGAAGCTCTATACAAAGTTCTACAAGTGTGAATTTTTGGCTCAGATCAGTAGCATTCTTGGGACACGTGGTGTTCAGTGAGGGTATCCATGTGGTTAGACGAGTGTGGGTAGATCTTCCAGAAGCTCAAGATTTCTTTGACCACAGTCCAATGTTAGTTCTGCCATCAGCTTCAGGTTCTTATACCGCGTATTATGATGCCTCGAGGGTAGGCGTTGGTTGTGTTTAGATGCAGAAGGATAAAGTGATTGCGTAATAGCGATGATGTTTGGAAGGGTATAGAGAGAGATCAGTTTGAGGCTAAGCAGGCGGGGATATCTCCCGTGGGGTGTCCTGAGGTTGTGTGATCCTTAGGTGATTATGTGGCAAGTCCTCTTTTATCAGAAAATGATATATGTTGCAATCTGAGTTTAGATCGCTTGTGGAAGTTGCCATGACTATTACAATGGTCAATACGAGATTTGCATACGATGTGGAATATCAGATGGTTTGTGTCATATGATCTTATGAAGGATTTAGTTGAATTTCACTGCTGGTGATAGTGATAACATATGGGCATTGTGACTTATTGTTTGTCTTGGTCATTGGCTTTGAGCCAAGTGGGGGAGGCTGTTAATGATAAGTTGATTGCATGATTATGTGGTGTGTTGGTTTCAGTTCGAGGTATATTGACGGATTAGTTATGATCTGCAGAGGTGGAGTCTAGGAATGACTCGAGTGATGGGAATTTTTGATACATGTTGTAAGGTACTCCATGGGTAAAGGGATTTTATTGAATGATTGAGTTGTAGTTGAAAAAGGTGTAGTGTGTGCAGTGTAGGAATTTGCTTGTTGCTTAGAATGTGTGGACTACTTCCTAGTATGTTGGTGTGTAAATGGGGTCAGGTCGTTTGATATGTTTGATCAGTTTTATTGAGATTTGTGTAGAGTGGATGACTCTCGAGAATGGTTATGATGGATTCAAGGTTATACGTAACAATTGGGAATTTTCAAGGTGTGCATTTGGCTAGAACTGAGATTTCCGTTAGAGGGTGTCAGTACTTGTGTCATTTCTACATTTTCATGGACTCTACTGAGATTTCTCTTCAGGGTAAGTATTTTGAATGTGGTACTTTTGGGGATATTTGAGAGGATATTCAGTGGCTTACGAGCCTTAGACGGTACGGTCTTATGCTTGGGTCACCCGTCGTGAGTCTAGGTTGAGAATTGTGGTATTATGCAAGGATAAGTATCAATTCGAAGGTAAGTCAGAAGGAACTTGGATAAATAGGAAAAATTTGTAGTAGGTCAGATCAGCATGGTAAGGGATATGATTAGTTCCCTGGGTGTTTATGAGGTAATGAGTTTTTACAGGAGTTTCTTAGCAATGCTCTTGGATTTTTGGTGGCCTGCGTAGCTTGGTTGAGTTAGAAGGATTCAATCCTAACGATTTGGTGTTGTACAAATGGGATTCAGATAGTTCCTGATGGGTACTACCAAGGTTAAAGATGTATATTTTCTACTGGCGCGAGGTGCAAGTGATGTATAGTGATTTTGCTTCTAAGTGGGATTAAATGGAAAGATCTTGGCTAGTTGGGTACATAGTAGCTTGTGGCTCGGAAGGGATCAGGAAGTTCTCATATTTATCATAGGATGGCGTGATATATGCGATATGTTGTGTAGGGTTGAGATTTGCATGTGTGAGGTCACGGTTCAAATTTAGAAGGAAGGTCATAAATTCTTAGGCAGCATGGACAGTTTCAGATGACTAGGTAAATGATATCACTACTTGGTGCGGCTTAATGAGGGTATTCATTTCAGATTGAACAATGTGTTTGAGTTAAGGGTACTTCATTGGTATCGCGACGCTCTCTTATTGGATCGACTGCTGATATTCAAGTTTGCTTGGTGGCACAGAAGAATTATAGAAGTATCCCTCGTGGAATGATTCAATATTAGAGGTGTGTGATATATTTGAGCGGTGGAGTTGGGATCATATATTGTAATTCGTGCGCTTCATGGACTTCAAGATTGAGAGTTCTAATAATCAGATTATTTTTGGTTGTGGACTGTGAGGATGCGAGCAAAGCTAGTCTGATGTTAGTAATTGCCATGATTCAGTCATTGTGAACCTTCAGAGAGTTATTTATCTGTTGTGGGTGAACATAGTTGATTCAGGGTTATTGGTAGGCCCAGTATGAGTGTGTGTTCTGCACCAGGTTGGGAATTGTTAACTCCAAATTGCTATTTTTGAGGGAAGTACCATTCGATTGTCATTAAGTTTATTCATATTTCGGAGTGATCTATGAGTTACCTTTCGGTGTTGCAGGAAGTGGTGATTGTATTTTCTATGCACATATGGTGCGGATTTATTTGAGCTTTATTGCATGATTGGGGCGTATCGGTTATGTTCTTTCGGGTTCGTGTGGCATGGTATCGTCCGATTCCCCCATGGTTATGGAAATGCACCTTGAATACTTGATGTCAAATTGCGCATGGTTATTGATCTTGAGCAAGGTGGCTTGAAGTATTTCATGTGGACCAGCATTTGGATGGGATCACGCATTGTAGACGAGTTAGGTAGAGGTACGATCCTTGGTGTCAGATTCGAGTGTTTTGATTTGTGATTTGTGCCAAGCTTGTAGCATGGTGTTGTGATGGTAATTGTTGATAGCAGGATAGTCCTCTCATGTGAATCTTTTCTATGATTTGAGCTCGTGGGATGTTGCTAGTTTCTACGTGTTTCTTTCATCATCGACAGCATATGAAAGTGTTAGAGCGGGGCATTGCATGATAAGAGGTTATGTACCAGTATTGGGTTGTTTTGAGCAGCTATTGTGATTTGGAGTTATCTCTATGAGTGGTCGAGTCATGCGGCATATTATGTAATTACATCTTGGGTCACGGATATGTCTTGATACATCGTGTTCAGACTTATTCAGTTTATAGTTGTGGAATTTTGATCTTGCATAGTATTTCAGAAGTGAGAATTTGGTTCTAAGGTTTATCGGTCAGGTTGAATTGTGAAATTTCAGTTATGTTGTGTTATCAGACCTATATGGGGTAGGGTGATGTGGGATCACCCCGGGTATGTACGTGGTAAGGTTATTCGGAAATGTTGATGGTTATTGGGAACAACTATGGGCACGTTCGAGGACGAACATATGTTTAAGTAGGGGAGAATGTAACGAGCCGATCGGTCGTTCCGAGCGTTTTAGCCCCGTTTCCACCATTTCTGCTTCATTATATGTAGTTCAGCTCTTTCATGTTTTGTTAGGTTTACTGGTTCGGGTTTGGCGTGATTGTGGAGAGAAATGAGACACTTAGTCTTTTAAGTTGGTTATTTAGTT
Organism: Nicotiana paniculata; assembly: GCA_005239505.1. Lineage (NCBI taxonomy): Eukaryota > Viridiplantae > Streptophyta > Magnoliopsida > Solanales > Solanaceae > Nicotiana > Nicotiana paniculata. The sequence goes on from ML320462.1 coordinate 36,410, forward strand.
GGAAAAAGTCAACCGGAAGTTGACTTATGGGTAAACGATATCGAAATTTGGTTTTTATGGTTCGGATAGCTTCGTTAGGTGATTTTAGACTTAGGAGCGTGTTCGGAATGTTATTCAAAGGTCCGTGGTAGAATCAGGCTGGAATTGGCGAAATTGGATTTTTGGCGATTTTCGGTCGGCAGTAGAAAATTAGTTATCGGGGTCAGAATGGAATTCCGGGAGTTGGAATAGGTTTGTAGTGTCGTTTTTTATGTGTGTGCAAAATTTCAGGTCAATCGGACATGGTTTGGTTGGTTTCAACATCGTTGGCGAGTTTCGAAAGTTTAGAAATCCTTAGGCTTGAATTCGGGGTTAATTTGGTATTTTGATGTTGTTTTGGCTGATTCGAACGCTCGACTAAGTTTGTGTGATGTTATGGGATGTGTTGGTATGTTTTGGTTGAGGTCTTGAGGGTCTCAGATGAGTTTCGGGTGGTTTCGGACCATTTCTAGTTGTTGGTTTTTGGCTTCAGGGGTGTACAGTGCGATAGCATAGATCTGGCCGCATTAGCACAGAGAAAAAATGGAAAAATCTAGCTATGCTATGCGATCGCATAAAGCTTCCCGCAATCGCATAGAGTAAAATTTCCGCTGCATTGTCCAAACTTTGGAAGCTTATAACTCACAATCTATAAAGAATTGAAGATGATCCAAAAATTAAAGTTGTAGCCCTTTATGTCTAGTTTTCAGAACGTTAAACCAATTGTAATTTGGAGTTTTGTACAAAAGGTTATGACCATTATACTAGAGGCTATCCAAAATAATTGGAGAAGGTTGTTGGAAAAATTTATTCTACGCGATCGCATGGGAAAGGCCGAGATCGCATAGGGTAAAAGAAGGGCTGGTAAATTTGTTCATCGCAAACGCGAGGCATAGGCCGCATTCGCATAGAGTGATCTGGGCAGAAGTATTTAAACCCCTCCTTCGTGAATTTCAGTCCATTCTTCACCATTGTTGAGCGGTTTTGAAGCTTTTTGAGAGGGATTGAAGAGGGAATCAAAAGGAAACACTTGTTAGTAAGATTTATGACTTCAATACTCGATTCTATATTGATTTTGAGTAATTAAACCTGAAATTAGTGGAATTAAAACGCAAAAATTGGAGAATTAGGGCTTATAATTTGGAGACCTTTGATTGAGGATTTGAGGGGCCATTTGAGGTCCGATTTCGATGTTCTTGGTATGTATGGAATTGTGGGAGAATAAGGATTCTTGTGATGTAATTTTTATCGGATTCCGAGACGTGGGCCTGGGGGCCGGGTTTGAGCCAAATTCGGAATTTTTTGTCTAATTTGATCATTTTCATGTGGAATTCATTCCTTTAGCGTATATTCATGGTATAAATCTGATTTTGACTAGATTTGGAATATTCTGAGGTCAATTCCAGGGGCAAGAGCATCGCAGATTAGAATTCGGGACGGTTTGAGGTAAGTAATCTAGAACTGAGGGTATGAAACCCCCATACTTCGTATTATTTTGATAAAGGAGGTGACGCACATGCTAGGTGACGAGCGTGTAGGTGTGCACCGATAGGGATTGTGACTTGGTCCGTCCCATGGAGACTATTAAGCCGCGTTTTTTATTTTAAAATCATATGAAATCCTGTATTTTAGAGGTTTATATTATATTATGGGTTGTAAGCCATGTTTGGGGCCTTGTGCCGACCTGTTTTGACCCTCAGGGGTATTTTTTCCACTATTCTCACACTATTCTTGATAGAAAAATTCTGAACTCAGTCATGCTTTATATATGTTATTGTTTATCACTGTTATCCCCCTATTTTTTAATACTGAGAGTTATCTTGGGTTGAGTCCCGTGAGTTGTGATGAGTTTGCTCGAGTGGCTTGTGAGGGTCAGAGTGAGGATGATAGCCGAGAGCCGAGTTTGTGACAGCAGATATTATGTGGATCAGGCTGCACGCCGTAGCAATATATATATTGGATCAGGTTGCACGCCGCAACGATATAGCGATTGGGCTGAAGGAGCCCCTCTAGGAGTCTATACAGCCCCAGTGAGCGCAGTCAACTATTATGGATCGGGCTGCATGGCGCAGCGGGTTACTATAATGGATCGGGTTGCACGCCGCAGCGGGTTACTATCATGGATCAGGCTGCACGCTGCAGTGGGTTACTATCATGGATCGGGCTGCACGCTGCAGAGGGTTACTATTATGGATCGGGCTGCGCGCCGCAGCTGGTTACTATTATGGATCGGGCTGCACGCCGCAGCAGGTTATTATATGGATCGGGCTGTATGCGGCAGCGGTTATATATGGTACCTGTTGAGCGAGAGTGCTGAGTGCGAGCATTGACCTATGAGAGTAGAGTCAGGAGTGACTGAGAGGCTTGCCCGAGAGGCTTATTCATGAGTGACACTGTGCTCGAGCGACTGATATTTTACGAAACTACTATTTTCACTCTTCTTTACACTGAGCCTCAGTTGAAAAATGTTGAACAACGTTTATACGAATTATAAAATTGAAAGTTGGAGTTTTTATGAAATATTCGGCATGTAGATTCCTGACTTAAGTTTAATCACTTCTACTATTGCTTATTATATGGTTTTTACATGATCTTTAAAAATGCTTGTCACTGCACTCAAGTCTTTAGTTATGGTTGTTACTTACTGAGTTGGCGTACTCAAGTTACTCCTTGCACCTTGTGTGCAGATTCAGGTACCGGGTCAGAGCGATAGTTGAGCTACCCCAGTTGGAGCATTGTTCGGAGATTGTGAGGTAGCTGCTCGGTGTCCACAGCCTACTCTCTCCCCTTCCTACTCTGTCATTTTACTTTACTTCCCGGACTTGTTGTAGTAGAGAATTAGTATTAGACTTTATCACTTCTTAGATGCTCATGACGATTGACTCCAAATGTTGGGGCTGTGTTTAGATGTTCTGATCATTTTTATTGTTTTGAAATGTTTAAAAGTGGAAATTATTATGAAACATAGGATAATTTATGTATTAAATGGGAACCTTATGATATTTTCAGTAAATTTGGCTAGCCTAGTACCATAATAGGTGCCATCACGACTAGTTCAGATTTGGGGTCGTGACAACAAGGTTTTAGGAAGACAGGAGTAACGATAAGAAAGGGCGAGTGAGAAGGTGACGAGAATGGATAAGTCCTCGGGATTAGGCCCATGAAAACAAGAGAGGTGATGGTTTCTCTAAGTTATAGAGAGCTCAGTATAGCCTGAATGAACTCAAAGGAGTCTAAGACTAATAACATTTAGAAGAGATGGAATGCTGCTCTGGTAGTAGAATAAGGGTGTAATTTTGATAGATAAAGGATGATGTTTGGGCCTTCGATTGAGTAATGATCTGAAGAGAGAAGGGATTTCAAGGATGACACGGGATTAAAATAACCACGTAAGGTGAATCATATTGGGATGCTATTAAATACGATTATAGAAGTATGGTATCGTCCCCAGGTGGATCAGGAAAATCACTTCAAATATTCCTCGATGCCATGTGAGCCATATTAATTACGTAAGAAGTTTGAAGTTATCAGTGGTAAGTTGTAGATCAACATCGAGGTGAATCCACAATGGATGGATAAAAGTTACAAAGCATGAGATGAGATTAGGCCGTCATTCATAAGATGAACAGTAGTGAGGAAGAATTAAAGGACTTAGATTTATACATATGGGATAAGCAACGAGAGTAACCTGGAGTTTGGTAGCAGACCTCAGTAACAATAAGTCGAAGCAAGAGTTATGGTATAGTATGACCTATTTAGATGTAGTAAATCCATAGACGCCCAGAGGTACAACTTGTCATAATTCTGTATATGTTCAAAAATTGATGCCTAGAGATTAGCTAAAAGTTGGATGAAAAAATGAGAGAAGATTCTACATACAAGGACAAAGTCCTATAGACTGCATGATAGAAGGTAGCAACAGTTACGAGATTGGAAGAATTCCGACCACAAGTCGTGGTGTGAGAAAGAGGCCTAAAGGGGAGAATGCCATGGCCTTGTGATTTATTCACAGAACAATTGCCTATATGGGAAGGAGAGTACTAAAGTGTTCGCAAGAGCTATAGGTTATGATAATGATAAGTGCATCGGTCAACATTCGAGGACAAATGTTCCAAAGGGGGGAATGATGTTACACTCCATGTTTTTGTACATGAAAGTATGCCATAAATAGATTGAAATAAGCTCAGAAATGAGATGTTATATCCCGCATTTTCGCACGTTACAGTTTCGTCGTAAGCTAATCGATGCAAGCCCAGGAATGAGGTTATAAGTATTATGCTAGTTCAAATAAGTGATAAGTAAATTCGTGAAGGTGAGAGGTAAGAGAATTGAAGAAATGAGTTTTGTCGAAGTTTGGCATTTTGAGATAAAATACGGTCCAAGCTATAATACCCCGTATTGATGGACTAGTGTCATACAAGGTACCACATAACCATGATAGTAAGGAGTATAAAGTGTGTTAAAAGTGAGTAGTATTTTAAGTAATTTGAGATAATTCTTAATTATGTGGGTAAATGGTTAATTATTGGTTAATGGGAGATTAACAAGTTAATCAAGAGATTGGTGGATAATTATTGGGTGGATAAGCATTAACCAATGTGGCAGCAAAATGGAATCTTCACCAAACCAAATTGTGACTCTTATTTCATGTAATTAGGTGGCAAAAATTGAAGGGATTTTGGTGGCCAAGTCTTACAAAGTGGGGCCCACACCACAAGACTTAACTCTTTAATTCACACAAAATGGAGATGCTTACATCCAATCTTCAAGAAGCGGATCTTCAGCAAAAGAATTCGTACAAAGTTATAATGTGTAATAGCAACCCGATTTGCAATTCTAAGAGAGCACAATACAATCTTTCTCAAGAACATCATACGGATTTATCCTTACTTCGATCCGTCGTTACGTGTTTTGTCACTAATGACGTGTGTTAGAGGAATTGTCTAGAGAATCGACTCAGGTATGTTAAGTCTATCCCTTCTTTATATTGTGGAATGATTCATAAGATACAAACAAAATGAGCAAATGCACAACTTTCATAATTAACTCTATTCATAGAAATACTAGAGATACCTACGTTCTTGATTTCCCCATGTGTCTTATTATTCTATCATCTGTTCATGGGTCTCAGAAAATACGTAAGTTGATAAAGTTTATTTCATGATATTAATCAAAGGCATATTGATCTTATGGCATTCTGAAAAATCTTATTAACGTATTTCATATGCACTTCATGCATTTATACATGTACATTGACCCATGATCAGATGGCATTATATACACGTACATTATATGTATATGGGATATGGGAAAAAGGTTACGGCGTTATATACGCACCACTAACTGATCAACTAGTATACGTTGATTATTTTCCCACAGTGGCCGAGATGATATGATGGGATGCCCTCAGAGGCTTGATGATGTTATGTACGCATATACCTATGCATGACATTATAAATATGAAATGATTCACAGAGCTATTCAGACATACATGCTGAGTCTTTTACTCCATGTTTCTCTCATGTCTATTATTTACTGATTTTCATTCCTTACATACTCGGTACATTATTTGTATTGATTTCCCTTTTGCCTAGGGATGCTGCATTTCATGCTCGCAGGTCCCGATTGACAGGTTGAGAGTCCTCCAAGTAGGCTATCACCTTAGCGGAAGGTGTTGGTGCGCTCCATTTTCTACGGAGTTTCTTATTTGGTTAGTATTATTTGGAAGTGTATTGTTTAGTATGGAGGGCCCTATCCCGACCTTTATGGTATTGACCTACTCTTAGAGGCTTTTAGACATATGTCATATATATGAATGATTTTATGGCCTTGTCAGCCTATGTTCAGTGTACGAGTGATCATTTTGTCCTTATAGGTCCGTATGTCATATTTATAAGTTTATATTACATGTTGGGTCGTCATATGACGAGTGTTCCTCATGTTTCATTCTAGTTACTCACGATAGCCTTTTTGTCTCATTTATCTATAATGGTATGATACGAAAAGATACATTATGTTGGTACTCGATTGAGTAAGGTACCCGGTGCCCGTCGCGGCCCATCGGTTTGGGTCATGACAAGAATAGGCACCGACTCCTTCTCATAAGTCAAATCATTGTCCAACTGGACACAACTGAAATCTAACACATGGGACTGATAAATGTGATACTTCTCGAGCATGGTTACATGCAACACCAGATGAAAAACTGATAAACTAAGTGGCAATGCGAGCGTGTAATCCACCTCACCCACTCTCCCCATAATCTCAAAGGTTCCGATGTACCTAGGGCTCAACTTGCCCTTCTTTTCGAACCTCATAACACCCTTCTTGGGTGAAACTCGAAGCAATACTCTCTCTCTCTGACCATGAATGCAACATCATGAACTTTACGACTGGCATAACTCTTCTGCCTGGATTGAGCTTTGCGAAGTCGATCCTGAATAATGTTAACCTTATCCAAGGAATCTTGTACCAAATATATACCTAACAACCGAGACTCCCCCAGCTCGAACCATCCAATTGGTGATCGGCACCGCCTCCCGTATAATTTCTCATAGGTATCCATCTAAATGCTCAACTGGTAGGTGTGTTGTACGCAAACTCCGCAACTTGCAAGAACTGATCCCACAAGACTCCGCAGTCTATAACACATGCGTTGAGCATATCCTCCAATATTTGAATAGTGCACTCGGACTGACCGTATGTCTGAGGATGAAACACTGTGATCAACTCAACCCGCATGCCCAACTCACGTTGTACTCCTCTCCAAAAGTGCAAGCTGAACTGCGTACCTCGATCAGAAATGATAGACACGGGCACACCGTGATGAAGAACGATCTCACGGATGTAGATCTCAGCTAACCACTCAAAGAATAGGTAATTTCCACATGAATGAAATGAGATGACTTGGTTAGCCTGTCCATAATAACCCATACCGCATCGAACTTCCTCTGAGTCCGTGGGAGTCCAACAACAAAATCCATAGTGATACGCTCCCACTTCTACTCAGGAATCTCTATCGTATGAAGCAAACCACCAGGTCTATGATGCTCATATATTACTTGCTGACAATTTAGACACTAAGCTAAAAATGCCACTATATCCTTCTTCATCCTCCTCCACCAATAATGTTTCTGCAAGTCTTGATACATCATGGCGGCACCTAGATGAATAGAATATCAGGAATTGTGGGCCTCCTCAAGAATCAACTCACAATGTCCATCTACATTGGGTATACAAATACGACCTTCCATTCCCAAAAATTCATCATCTCCAATAGTAACCTACTTGGCACCACTGTGCCGCATCATGTCTCTAAGGACAAACAAATGAGGGTCATCATACTGCCACTCCCTGATGCGCTCAAACAAGGAAGACTGAGCGACTGTACAAGCTAGGACATAGCTGGGCTCTGAAATATCCAACCTCACAAACTGATTGGTCAAAGTCTGGATATCTGATGCAAGCAGTCTCTCATCGACTGGAATGTGCGCAAGGCTGCCCACTCCATGCCTTTCTAATCAAGGCGTCGACCAACACATTAGCCTTCCTGGGGTGACACAAAGTGGTGATATCATAGTCTGTCAATAGCTCCAACCACCTCCTCTTCCTAAAATTGAGATCCTTTTGCTTGAACAAATACTGAAGGCTCCGATGATCCATGAAAACCTCACACGAAACATCGTAAAGATAGTGTCTACAAATCTTCATCGTATGAACAATGGCTGACAACTCTAAGTCATGGACATGATAATTCTTCTCATGAACCTTAAACTTCCGCGACGCATATGCAATCACCCTACCATCCTGCATCAATACTGCACCGAGCCCAACACGGGATGCATCACAATATAACGTATAAGATCATGAACCTGTGGGCAACACCAACACTAGCGTTGTAGTCAAAGCAGTCTTGAGCTTCTGAAAGCTCGCCTCACACTCGTCTGAGCATATGAATGCGGCACCCTTCTGGGTCAACCTGGTCAATAGGGTTGCTACATATGAGTACCCCTCCACAAACCGATGGTAATTACCCGCCAAACTCAAGAAACTTGGGATATCTGTGGCTGAAGTAGGTCTAGGCCAGTTCTGAACTGCCTCAATCTTCTTAGAGTCCACCTGAATGCCCTGTGCTGATACAACGTGCCCCAAGAAAGCGACTGAATCCAAACAAAACTCGCACTTTGAAAACTTGGCATATAACTGGTTGTCTCTAGAGTATGAAGTACGATCCGAAGATACTAATCATGCTCCTCTTGACCGCGGTATTATATCAAGATATCATCAATAAACAAAATCACAAAGGATTCCAAATAGGGTTTGAACACCCGGTTCATCAAATCTATAAAAGTTGCTGGGGCATGTGTCAACCCAAATAACATCACTAGAAACTCATAATGCCTGTACCGATTCTATAAGGTTATCTTAGGGACATCGGATGCCCTAATCCTCAACTGATAGTAGCCAGACCTCAAATTAATCATTGAAAATACCTTGGCACCCTGAAGCTGATCAAATAAGTCATCAATCCTCGACAACGGGTACTTGTTCTTGATAGTGACTTTGATCAACTATCGATAATCTATGCACATCCTCATCGATCCATCTTTCTTCATCATGAACAACACATGTGCAACCAAGGGTGAGACACTATGTCTAATGAAGCCCTTGTCAAGCAAATCTTGCAACTGCTTTATTACTTCTTTCAACTCTGATGGTTCCATACGGTATGGCGGAATGGAGATGGGCTCAGTGCTCGGAGCTAAATCAATACAGAAACCAATATCCCTGTCTGGTGGCATCCTCGGTGGGTCTGCAGGAAACACCTCTAGAAACTCACGAACAACTGCTACTGAATCCATGGAAGGAACCTCCGTACTAGAATCGCGGATGTAAGCCAACAAAGCTAGACACCCCTTCTTGAGCATATACCGAGCCTTCACATAAGAGATAACCCTACTGGTAGAATGGCCAGAAGTCTCTCTCCACTCTAATTGAGGCAACCCCAGCAAGGCTAAAGTAATTGTCTTGGCATGACAATCCAATATAGCATGATAAGATGACTTGCAATCCATACCCAAAATGACATCAAAATCAACCATATCAAGAAGTAGAAGATCTATGCTACTCTCAAGACTCCCAATAGTAACCAAACACAAATGATACACACGATCTACAACAATAGCATCTCCCACAGCTGTGGACACATACACAAGAGCACTCAAGGAATCACGAGGCACAACCAAATATGAAGCAAAATAGGATGACACGTAGGAATAGTAGAACCCTGATAAAATAGAACTGAAGCATATCTACCGCAAATTGAAACAATGCATGTGATAACAACATCCGATGACTCAGCCTCAGGCCTAGCTGGGAAGGCATAACATCGAGGCTGGGCCCCACCACTCTAAACCACGCCCCTGGGATGGCCTCTAATTTGCTGGCCTCCACCTCTAACAGCCTGACCTCCACATCTAACAACCTAACCTCTACATATGGCTTTCTGACCTCTACCTCAGGCTAGCTGAGCAGGCGGTATAGCATCTGGTGCCGGGACCATGGCACGAGAACCTTGATGTCGTGGCCTACCACCTAATAATCTCGGACAGGTCCTCCTGATATGCCCAAAACCACTATACTCAAAACATACATCCTAGTGTTGTGGCTACAAAACTTGAGATTGACCTAAACAGGACGGATAACCATGGTAATAACTCTGAATAGGAGGTGAAATGATAGGAGCTTCCGGTGCACTGTAGATTGGCTGCCCAAAATGAGGCACATAAGGACCACGACTCCTTGAAGCACTGTGGGATGCCTGGAGTGCTCAATGAAATGGCCCGGGATGATGGCCTCTACTAAAAGTACCTCTGCCTCTAGATGACGCACCACTGAACCCACCTGAATGACGAGGATTCTTGTCAGGCCCCTGACCTCCCCCTTATGCAAGAACCATCTCGACTCACCTAGCGACATTGACAGCCGCCTGAACAGAAACCTCAGTCCCGGTCTCCTTGACCATCCGCAACTTGATAGGCTGAGCAAGTCCCTCAATAAACCTCCTCACCCTCTCTCTCTCTCTCTCTCTCTCTCTCTCTCGGTAGGAAGCAGAAGAATAGCATGACGGGCCAGATCTACAGAACAGGTCTCATACTGTGTAATAGTCATACCGCCCTGCTAAAGATGCTCGAACTAATGACGATACTCCTCTCACAATGTGATAGGGAGGAACTTCTCTAGGAAGAGCTGACTGAACTGGTCCCAAGTAAGAGCAGGAGACCCAGCTGCTTTGAGCAACACACAATCCGTCCACCATTTCCTGGTGGATCTCGTCATCTAAAATGCAGTAAAATAGACCCCATTGGTCTCCATTATACCCATGTTCCGTAGCACCTCATGGAAGCTTTCAAGATAATCCTGAAGGTCCTCTGAAGGTGCACCACTAAAGTGAACTTGAAAGATCTTATTAAACTTTTCCAATATCCATAAAGCCTCAGAAGACATGGCAGGTCAATCACCGGCATGTCCCCAACTGGAGTCTGATACTAAGGAGCCATCTGCTCCAGAGTGTGAGTAGCAGGAGTCGGTCCTCCTTCCCCAGCCTGAGAGATGGCTGGTGCCATAGGAAATGTACCAGCATGGGCCACACTCTCCATAAGGCCCACCAAACAGATTAGAGCATCCTGAAGCACTTGGGTGGCGATGAACCCCTCCAGGACATGAGCTAGTACAACATGCACAATATGGGCTGGAAACTCCTCGTCAAACTCCACCTGAGGCTCCACTGCAGGTGCTACTACTCGGGCTCTGGGCTAAGCTTTGTCCCTGCCTCGGCCTTTGGTGCAACCTCTAGAAGCTCCGAGTGCTGTCTAGGTGAAGATGTAGCACGTGTTCTCACTATCTGCAGAAGGACAAGAATAGAAGAGTTCAATCAACAATGATAGAATAAAATATCACGATAGAGAAGAATATAAGTGTAATGGTTCCTAAACTTCATAGCCTCTAGAAGCTAAGTACAGACATCTCCGTACCGATCCTCCAGACTCTACTAAGCCTTCTCATGACTTGCGAGACCTAGTAAACCTAGTACTCCGATACTAACTTGTCACGACTCGGAATTCCCACCTTCGAGATCGTGATGGTGCCTAACATTTCACCTGCTAGGCAAGCCAACGTTAGAGAATTGTTAAGCCAATTATTATTCAGTTTCAATAAATAAAGTCAATAAGCCAAAATGAAGTAAACTCGAGTGCGGAACTATATAAATGCCCATAAAATTTACTACAATCCGGATCTGGAGTCACAACTCATGAGCTTCTAGGGTTTTCTACAAACATTGTCTGAAAGAAATACAATTGTTTTGAATGAAAAGAAACAGTACAATAGGGGAAAACATAAGGGGACTTCAAGGTTTGCAGGCGCCAGCAGATCTACCTTCAGTCTCCAATAAGAAAATCCGAGCTGCTATGCCTCACGATCAGCTGGGACCAATGCCAAAATCTGCACAAGAAGATCAGAGTGTAGTATGAGTTCAACCGACCCTATGTATTCTGTAAGTGTCGAGCCTAACCTCGACGAAGTAGTGACGAGGCTAAGGTGGGTCACTCACACTACAACCTTTGAGCAGTATATAATAAAGATAGAAAAGGAAAATACATAATGAAATAAGGCTGTCAATTGAAAATAATAGCTACAACCTCAAGAAATAAGCCAGTGGCGTTCAGAATTACCAATCCTTAGAGTTCAGAGGAGAATACCATAAAACCAACACACCTCAAGGAATAGAAACACATAGGTTGTTACGCCGCACAACCCGATCCCCCTGTACCCCACATAATCCTCCCTTATTTCACTATAACAACATTAATAACAATAAACAACAATATATATGTATATGTGTTGCGTTGTGCAACCCGATCTCACCATATAACAATATCAGTGTCATAATTCACCCTTATTTCACCATAACAGTCCATCCTTATTCCACATGTCGCTGCGTGGAAACCGATCCCACCGTATAGTAGAAATTCACCCCTACCACTATTTCAATCCACCCTTATTTCACTTGTAGCGGCGTGCAACCCGATCCCACCATATTCGAAACAAATACTCAACGTGCACAATAAAATTAACAATTCAAACCACGAAAACTTTTACGATCAATAAATACCAAACTGAACCAAAAAGGCAATTTTGTACAACATGTGAATCTACATAAGTAATACTACACAGCGAGACCAGTCCAGTAATTGAGAATTAGAAGGTGCAAGTAAGTCAGTTAAGCAAATAGCAGAGAATCATGAAACTATGAAAAGATCTAACATCATTAACATGAGAAAATATTGTTTAACAGATAGCAAGTAAGCATGGAAAGCATTTATGGCATATAACACTTAAGGCAGGGAAGGAGATAATTAAAGAACAACAGAGAATCAAGGAAAACAAGAAATTCGGCAGCGTACAAGCACTTGTCACCTCACATATACGCCGCTCACATGAAATTCACATAGCACATAATCCGAGCGTTCCTAATTCCCTCAAGTCAAGGTTATATTCAACACTTAGCTCGCTCCAAATATCACTCAATGCTCAACCACAACTTTGCCTTTCAAACAAGCCTCCGAACCAATAATATTGTAACGACCCGGCCGGTCGTTCCGTGAGATTAGCCCCGTTTCCCCTGTTTCAGCTTTTTTATGTGCTAGTTAACATAATTATTATGTGTTGGGTCGGTTGTTTTGGGTTCGGGGTGGTCGTGGTGAGAACTGAGACACTTAGTCTCTTAAATTGGCTTAATAGTTGGAAAAGTAAACTGGGAGTTGACTTATTGGTAAACGACTTTAGAATGTAGATTTTATGGTTCGGATAGCTTTGTTAGGTGATTTGGGACTTAGGGGTGTGTTCGGAATATGGTTTTGATACCCGAGATAGAATCAGGTTTGAAATGATGAAATTGAGTTTTTGGCAATTTCCTGTCGGCAGCGGAAAATTAGTTATCGGGTTGGAATGGAATTTCGGAAGTTTGAACAGGTTTGTAGCGTCATTTTGGACATGTGTGCAAATTTTCAAGTCATTCGAACGTGTTTTGGTTTGTTTCATCATCATTGGCGAAATTTAGAAATCTCTAAGTTCATAGACTTGAATCCGATGTGATCTTGGTGTTTTAGCGTCGTTTTAGGTGTTTTGAAGGATCGACTAAGTTTTCATAAGGTTATGGGACTTATTTTTTTTGGTTGGTGTCCCGAGGGGCTCGGGATGATTTCGGATAGTCGTCGGAAGGATTAAAGTTGGAAAATGACTATCTTATGGACCACTCTTGTTCAGTCGATTATTTCCGAACAAGGGTGTTCTCTTCTGTTGGTAATAATGGAACAATTCTATTCATAGGAAAAAATAGAAGAAGATTTATTCTATACTCGATAAGTACCAATACACAATGGGAGAGTTGATCCTATTTTCTGTGAGCGAATGGGTCCATATTTATTTATCATTAGAAAGACCTATTCGTAATAATTTGAGTTTATTCATTCTGTCTTTCTTTATGAATTTTTATAATCTATGGATAAAATAAATACGATAAAAACCAATAGGAANGTATAATTTATGGATAAAATAAATACGATAAAAACCAATAAGAATATTATAAAGACAATAAAAAAAATTTGTTACGTTTCCACCTCAAAGTGAAGTATAGTATTTAGTTCTTTCTTTCATTTAATGCCTATCGGTGTTCCAAAAAGTCTTTTCCGAAGTCCTGGAGATGAATATGCATCTTGGGTTGATGTATAGTGTGACTTGTCAGATATATTCGGTCATATGGTATTTCCCCGTTCTCTCCCCCGATCGAGATATCCCCTGTTTCACCTAACAAAGATAAATTTAATCATCAAAAATTTGGAGTGTGAACTGCAATTAGATCCATTTTTGAGGGGATTCATATTACTATTATCAATTAGAATAATTTATGGTTAATAATTTATGGTTGGCTTGGTTGGACTAAAAAAATGAAGTATCCAGGCTCCGTTTAGAAAAAACCCAATTGGATTGGTAAGATATCTATGATTGCTATTCATATTTTTTCTTTGTAAAGAGATCCTAATTGTCAAGCAAATATAAAATGAATTGAAAAAAAAAAGAAATACAAAAAGAAATGGTAATGGGAGCATTTGTCCTATATGTACAAATCCAAATCGGGCGGATCTTTACCCGGAGTAGAGCATAAACCTAAAAAGATGAAACAGACCCATTCAGGAACAAGAAAATACCATCGCGGTTTGGATTAAATCTCGATGAAAGAATACATCAATGAGAAGTTAATTCGATAANGGTAAGATATCTAAGATTGCTATTCATATTTTTTCTTTGTAAAGTGATCCTAATTGTCAAGCAAAGTTATCTCAACTCTAAGAAATACTTGTATAAAATGAACTGAAAAAAAAAAGACATACAAAAAGAAATGGTAATGGGAGCATTTGTCCTATATGTACAAATCCAAATCGGGCGGATCTTTACCCGGAGTAGAACATAAATCTAAAAAGCTGAAACAGGCCCATTCAGGAATAAAAAAATACCATCACGGTTTGGATTAAATCTCGATGAAAGAATACATCAATGCGAAGTTAATTCGATAAGCTTAATGACCCTTTCTTATAACTTAAAATTTTATAATGGAAAATCGAAAATATAAAAAAGGATTCAAAACTCGTCTTTATTGAAAAATTGAAGAAAAGCCCTTTCGTTAGAAGTAAGAAAGAACCTTTCTAGAAAAAAAGAAAGAGGACTGGAATCTATACATTCATTCACAATTTTTTTTAACCGTATGCATCAGAAGGGGCATGTACGGTTCCTAAGGGATACAATTTTACCCTAATCAACTAACTTTATCGAGAAAGATTACTTTTTTTAGGCCAAGAGGTTGATAGCGAGATTTCGTATCAACTTATTGGTCTTATGGTATATCTCAGTATCGAGGATGAGACCAAAGATCTGTATTTGTTTATAAACTCTCCTGGGGACTGGTTAATACCTGGGGTGTCTATTTATGATACTATGAAATTTGTGCGACCAGATATCCATACAATATGCATGGGATTAGCCGCTTCAATGTGATCTTTTATCCTGGTCGGAGGAGAAATTACCAAACGTCTAGCATTCCCTCACGCTTGGCGCCAATGAGGTTTTTATTTGAGAGAAAAAAGAAGACTATGCCTTCGCCATATGAATACTAAGTAATAATAGCATGGCACTTCGAATTCGATATGAGAAATTTTTGTATTGTTTTTTTTTCAAAACATTAGATTCTGTATCAAGAGAGTAGTAGGAGATATGGGGTATTTTCGATTTTCTCTTATCTATCGGGAGTTCAGTTCAGTGTCACAAACTTTTTTGTTTTCATGCCGGAGAGTTCTTAACAATATTTATGTTATGAAAGAGTACGAAAAAAAAGATTTTTTCTTTATTTGATAGATTAAAAGAAACTTTGGGATTGCTAAATCACAGACAAAAAAAAAAGAAAAAATAAACATATAAAGCAACAGAGCCATCATAGTATTTTTTAACTCCTCCGAAAGGAAGGATGACAATTTGATCATTTACCTATCTGAGTCTGATAGATCCTATTTTTCTCTTTCTTCAATAGAAAGGAGGGGAGGTCAATTTTCTTGTAGAGCCGTATGCACAAAAGATGCCTGTACGGTTGTTCAATTCTATTTTTTTTCTATTCTTTATCATGCGAGATAGGGGAAGCTTTTATTTTGTTATATCATCAGGGTAATGATCCATCAACCTGCTAGTCTTTTTTATGAGGAACAACCAGGCGAATTTGTCCTGGATGCGGAAGAAGTGCTGAAACTGCGTGAAACCCTCACAAGGGTTTATGTACAAAGAACGGGGAAACCCTTATGGGTTGTATCCGAAGATATGGAAAGAGATGTTTTTATGTCAGCAACGGAAGCCCAAGCTTATGGAATTGTTGATCTTTTCGTGCAAATATGTGATTTTAGATTTTATCTTTGAATTGAATATTCTATTAAATAGAAGTAATTCATCATCATTCAGTTAGGATCAATCTAAACCAACCCATCATATTATGTATGCTATTCAACATCCCAACTATTAAAAAACTTATTAGAAATACAAGACAGCCAATCAGAAATGTCACGAAAACCCCGCTCTTCGGGGGTGCCCTCAGCGTCGAGGAACATGTACTAGGGTGTATGTGCGACTCGTTTAGATCATGAGCTGGCACAAAAGCAAGAAAATGACTTTTACAGTATCAATGATCAGTGCTGGTGAATGGGATAGGATGGAATAAGGAACTTCATTCATTATTAAAAAAAACTCTATCATATCCCTCTATTGTGCATGAAGTTTATGGCTTCCGTTGGTGTAAATCCAATCACCTGAATTTAAGATGATAAGAAATTCTCCATTGGTAACAAATGGCTATCCACTAAGCGGAGGAAATCTTATTTAAAAAGCATAAAACATAAAGACTAGGCAGGCTCCCACTCTGGCAAGAATGGACTAAGAGAGTCAACTACCCAGCAAACATTCATAATTAAATACCATTACTGTATAGGTAGATCTGATTATGAAAGACCTATTACTGGATGATTCATGGGTAGAGCGAAAGAGTGTGAACTATACAAGTTCCCAATAACATCAATTAGTTGATTAAATATTAAATTAAAGTATAAAGTAAAGGCTCCGGTGTATAGAGAAGACCTCACCGTTTAAGAAGTAACCATAGAAACGAAGGAACCCACTATTTATTTTTTGATTTCTTTTATTTACTAGATTTTTGATACCTAGGAAAATATAATTCTTAATTTCTTTCTTATTTCGCAGTGAAATACCTAAAAGAAAATAATGATGGTCGGGAAGGTTAGAGTAGCCAAAGCCATTGAAATGTTTATTTTATACATTGGAAAAATCCGTTTTGTTATTAATAGACTAGGAAGGGGGAAAAGAATAACTGAAAGAAAGGCAATCAATTAGTTATTCGTCAAAGTTTCATTTATTCAATGACAGGAATTAAATGGGGGATATATAGCTCGGAGATGTAGAACAAAAATTCATTTATTTGCATCAAGCTTTTGGGGGGGCTCATTCAAGGCTTACTCAAACTATTACTCAACAGAAAATAAGAGATTTAGTTTCGTCTCATCGGGATAGGGATAGGAAAAAAAGAGATTGGATCACTCGGATAAACGCAGTAATTCGCGAAAGGGGAGTATCCTATAGTTATAGTAGATTAATACACGATCTGTACAAGAGACAGTTGCTTCTTAACCGTAAAATACTTGCACAAATAGCTATATCAAATAGGAATTGTCTTTATATGATTTCGAACGAAATCATAAAGGAAGTAGATTGGAAAGAATCCACCAGAATAATTTAAATGGAGTTCCCCGGAGAATGAACTCCGGGAAGGTAGAGTAGAAATTAGTATGAGAAAATATGCTAAAGTAGTCAAAATGAATGAACACGTTCAATTCAATAAAAAAGAAATCTTTTTTTCCGCCGATTTATTTTTTTTTATTACGACACGATACTCAAATCTAGATTCACTCAAATCTAGATTCTTGTAATTATGATTCAAGTGAAGAAAAAGTAAGCCTATTTATTTCGGGCTTTAAAACCAGTAGTTCTAGCGGTCGACTCGCTTCTTTCAAATTGTTTCTCATTATTGAGAAAGGGTAACAAAGATAAAATACGAGCTTGTTTTATAGAAAGAGTACTTAATCATTGTTGTTTCAAGGTCAATCTATTCAATCGTCTTGATAATATTTTTCCTTGTTCACTAGTAAATCGACTAATTAAACTCATGTTTCTATAATCAATTCGGTCCAATCGGGGGAAAACGCCTACGAAAATATCGCTTGAATTTAAGAAAAGGTCGCTTGGATTTATCCATGGTTTATTTGTTTAATTTATTCCTTATCCCTAAAATTCTATTTCTTAATTCTAATTCAATTTAAATCCACCCAAAATAGGATATTAAAAAAATAGGATTTGTTTATTTTCTATTTAAATATGTTATATATATAATGTCATTTTTCCCCTTCCTTGAAAGGGTAAGACACAGGTACTTGTTGCGCTCTATTTCCTTATTTCCACATGAATTGTATGTTTGTAACAATAGGGACAGAATTTTTTCAATTCTAATCGATTAGGCGTATTGTGTCGGTTCTTTTGAGTAATATATCTGGAAATACCTCTTGATACCTTATCAACACTGAAAAGACACAACTAATACATTCCAAAATCACCGTTACTCGGACATCTTTCCCCTTGTCCATGAACCTCTTTTGAATTTTTAATTTACTCAACTCTTCTATTTTTGATTCAAAACGAAGAAAGGATAAAGTAGAAGTTACTAACTTGAAATCCAATTCTAAAAGTAAAAGATTAAAATCAAGAAATTGCATCTCAAGAAGCTGCTGGTGCCAGGCTTCTGGTGTGGCCGCGCCTGTGGAAGGGTAGCCGCAGGTGCGATGCTACAGGTGCGGGCCAGCATGCACAGGTGCGGAATTGGTCGGGCTGAAGGAAAATCGCAGGTGCGAGACCTGGTCCACACCTGCGAAGCCGCAGGTGCGGGTGATTATCCGAAGGCGCGAGAAGTGGAACTTAAGTGAATTTTCGTAGGTGCGGAGAAATCACCGCAGGTGTATAGACTCGGGAAAGGATGGGGATTCTTGTGATGTGATTTTTATAGAATTCTGGGACGTAGGCCCGGGGGTCGGGTTTAGCCAATTTCGGGAATTTTGGTTAAATTTGATAATTTTCGAGTGGGCTTTGTTCCTTTAGCGTATATTGATAATAGTAATCTGGTTTTGGTTAGATTCGAAGAAATCGGGAGCCGATTCGAGAGGCAAGAGCATCATGGATTACTATTTGGGCCGGTTTGAGGTATGTAATGACTATAAATCTTGTCCTGAGGGTATGAAACCCCGGACATCGTATTTTCTCACTATTTTTGGAGTGGCGCACATGCTGGATGACGAGTGTGTGGCGTGCACAGATTGGCGATTTGGACTTGGTCCTTCCCCTAGCAACTATTGAGTTGCGTATTTATTTTTAAATCATATGTTAAATTGTGTTTTCAGACTATTGTTATATTTGGGTTGTAAGCCATGTTTGGGTCCTTGTGCCGACATATTTAGACCCCTTGGGGGCTTTTACTACTATTCCTCACTGTGTTGGCTTATAATTTACACTCAGTCATATTATGTGTAACTGATTTCGAAACTCAGTCTCCTTTACACTATTTTGAGATATAAAATGATGTTCTTAGGTCGAGTACCCCATTTTATTGACAGCCCGAGTGGCTTTTTGAGAGCTTCTGACTGAGTGAGGCTGATGGCCTGATTGTGAGGATATGATATGCCACAAGATGGCTTGATTCCGGAGTCTGTACACACCCCCGGTGAGCGCAGGTACCTACTGAGTGCGGGTGCCGAGTGAGAGTGAATGGGAGGCATGGGTGGCAGTGAGGATGCCCGAGGGGCTGATACTGAGTGATTGTGAGGCATGCTGAGCGACTCATTTTGAGTGATTATTTTCCCGAGGGGCGGTTTATGATACATATTTTTTGGCTCGAGTGGCTATTTATGATTTATTTCATTTTTCACTAAACTATTGGGAATTTTTCTGAAATTGTTGGAAGTCACACTTTTTAAAGGATTTTTACTGAAGTTGGCTTTTAAAGCGTGTTGATTTAATGTATACACTGTTGGAAAGAAAGATTGTGCTTATTGTGAATTAATGATTTGATCCTATGTGTTTCTTACTACTCAGACTTGATTTATTTTCATTACTACTAAATTGGCGTACTCACATTATTCCCTGCATCCCTGTATGCAGATACAGGGGTTGGTACCGAGTGCTAGTTTTCTTCCTTCTTGTGGAGTAAGAGTTGGGACTTCGAGGTAGCTATTCAGCGTCCACAACATCTGTTTCCCATTTCTTGTTTTGTATTTAGTTTACGCGTACCGAGACTTGCTGTATTATGACAGTATGGTTATTTTGTCTTACTCGTAGATGCTCAAGACGTGTTGACTTCAGATTTTGGGTGTAGTAGTTACACTATTTATTTGGTTTGTTTTGTTGAAATTATGAAAATATTATGTTAGTATGCGATTGTTAGCTAGCCTAGTTCCATGGTAGGCGCCATCACGACCGGCTTAGGTTTTGGAGTCGTGACAGTTGGTATCGAAGCCTAGGTTACATAGGACTCACCGGTCATGAGCAGATTTAGTAGAGTCTTGCGGATCGGTACGGAGACGTCTGTACTTATCTTCGAGAGGGTGCATAACCCTTAGGGAAAATCTCATTTTCTTGAATTCTTTTGTGCCATTTTGTTGATTCCGAAAATCTAAACTTCTGTTGTTCATTCTCTCATAGATGGTGAGGACTCGCGCTACTGATCAGGGTGACCAGACACCAGTTAGACCAGCAAGAGGTCGAGGCCGTGATAGAGGTTGTGGTAGAGGTAGGGAACCAGCCCGTGTAGCAGCCAGGGCAGAACCAGAGGGTCCCCCTACCATTTAGGATTAGGTTCCCGCCGCAGATAATCCAGCGGAACAAGCTCAGGCCCCGGCAGTGCCCATTGTTATTTCGGGTCTTCAGGAGACCGTGGCTCAAATCTTGACAGTATGTACCAGTCTTGCCCAAGCAGTCGCTATATCTTCAACTGCTGCTACTTCTCAGACCCGGGGAGGCACTCAGACTCCATCTGCCCGGACACCTGAGCAGGTTACTCATGGCCTTCAGACACCGGGGCAGTTCCAGCCCATCCGGTTGCTCCAGTTTAAGACTTCGTGGTTCCAGCTATGCTAGATGATGAGCAGCGTAGGCTGGAGAGATTTAGTAGGCTTCACACTCCGACATTTAGTGGTGCTGAGGGCGAGGATGCCTAGGGTTTTCTGGGCAAGTGTCAGAGGATGCTTTGTACTGTAGGGATACTGGAGACTAGTGGGGTCTCGTTTTCTACTTTTCAGTTTTCTGGGGCTACTTTTTACTTGGTGGGAGTCTTTCGAAAGGCGTAGGCCTATTGGTGAAGCACCCCTCACCTGGTAGCAGTTCTCCACTATCTTCTTCGAGAAGTATGTACCCCAGTCTCACAGGGAGGAACATCGCAGGCAGTTTGAGCAACTGCATCAGGGGGAGCTATCAGCGATGCAGTATGAGATGCGGTTTTCAGGAATGGCTCGTCATGACACCGAATTGGTCCCTACTGATAGGGAGAGGATTAGGAGTTTCGTGGATGGCCTCACTTATCAGCTCCGCCTTTTGATGACTAGGGAGAGGGTATCAGGTGATAACTTTGAGTAGGTTGTTGATATTGCTCGACATATTGAGTCAGTTCACTGCCAGGAGCGAGAGGAGAGCGAGGCCAAGAGGCCACGTGGATCTGGTAGTTCTAGTGGTGCTCCTTCCATAGGATAGTTTCAGCATGGTCGAGGCCGTTTATTCAGGCCTCTTAACCCGACCGGTCATTCCGTGAGATTAACCCTGTTTCCCGTGTTTCAGCTTGTTTATGTGCTAGTTAACCTAATTATGATGTGTTGGGTCGGTTGGTTCGGGTTCGAGGTGGTCGTGGTGAGAACTGAGACACTTAGACTCTTAAGTTGGCCTAATAGTTGGAAAAGTCAATTGGGAGTTGACTTATTGGTAAAGGACCTCAGAATGTAGATTTTATGGTTCAGATAGCTTCATTAGGTGATTTGGGATTTAGGGGTGTGTTCGGAATGTGGTTTTGATGCTCGGGGATAGAATTAGGCTTGAATTGGCGAAATTGTATTTTTAGGGATTTCCAGTCGACATCGGAAAATTAGCTATCGGGGTTCGCATAGAATTCTGGAAGTTTGAGCAGGTTCGTAGCATCATTTTGGACATGTGTGCAAATTTTCAGGTCATTCAGACATGTTTTGGTTGGTTTCGGCATCATTGGCTAAATTTAGAAATCTCTAAGTTCATAGGCTTGAATCCGATGTGATCTTGGTGTATTAGCATTGTTTTGGGTGTTTCAAAGGCTTGAATAAGTTCGAATAAGGTTATGGGACTTGTTTGTGTTTTTGGTTGGGGTGTCGAGGGGGCTCGGGATGATTTCGGATAGTCGTGCAAAGGATTAAAGTTGGAAAATGCAGCTGAAGAAGGTGTTGGTGCCAGGCTTTTTGTGTGGTCGCGCTTGTGAAATGGTAGCCGCTGGAGCGGGCCAACATGCACAGGTGCGAGACCTGGACCGCACCTGCAAAGCCGTAGGTGCGGGTGATTTTCCGCAGGCGCGAAAAGTGGAAAGTGATTTTCGCAGGTGCGCACCTGGGTCCGCGGGTGCGGAGAAATGACCGCAGGTGCGGAGAAATGAACGCAGGTGCGGTTTCACTAGACAGGAAGTATAAATACCAGCCTTTGCAATTTTTGACCCATTTCTTCAATATTTCATCTGGGATTAAGCTTTGGGAGAGGGTTTTAAAGGAGGAAATCAAGAGGACTTCGTTGAGTTAAGATATTTTAACCAAGAACTTGTTCCATGAGATTTTTGGACTGAAATAGGGTGAAATTAGTGGAATTTAATGGTATGATTGGGGGTTTAGGGCTTGAGAAATTTGAGACTTAAAATTGAGGAATTGAGGGGTGAATTGTGGTCGGATTTCGATGTATTTTATATGTATAGACTCGGGAAAGGATGAGGATTCTTGTGATGCAATTTTTATAGAATTCCAAACCATGGGACCGGGGGTCGGGTTTGGCCAATTTCGGTAATTTTTGTTGAAATTGATAATTTTAGAGTGCGCTTTTTTCCTTTAGCGTATATTGATGATATTAATCTAGTTTTGGTTAGATTCGGAGCAATCGAGAGCCGATTTGTGAGGCAAGAGCATCGCGGATTAGTATTTGGGTCGATTTGAGGTAAGTAATGACTTCAAATCTTTTCCTGAGGACCCCGGACTTCATATTTTCTAACTATTTTTGGAGTGGCGCACATGCTGGATGACGAGTGTGTGGCGTGCACTGATTGGGGATTTGGACTTGGTCCTTCCTGTGGAAACTATTGAGTTGTGTATTTACTTTTAAATCATATGTTCAATCGTGTTTTCAGACTATTGTTATATTTGGGCTATAAGCCATGTTTGGGGCCTTGTGCCGACCTATTTAGACCCCTTGGGGGCTTTTACTTCTATTCCTCACTGTGTTGACTTATGATTTACACTTAGTCATATTATGTTTAACTGATTTCCAAACTCAGCCTTATTTACACTATTTTGAGATATAAAATGAAGGAGCCCCTCCGGAGTCTGTACACACCCCTAGTGAGTGCAGGTACCTACTGAGTGTGGGTGCCGAGTGCCCGAGTGCCGAGTGACGAGTGATTGGGAGGCATGAGTGATAGTGAGGATGACCGAGGGGATGATACTGAGTGATTGTGAGTGCCGAATGCCGAGTGTAGAGTGATTGTGAGGCATGAGTGACAGTGACGATGCCTGGGGGGCTGATACTGAGTAATTGTGAGGCATGTTGAGCGACTGATTCTGGGTGATGATTTGCCCGAGGGTGGTTTATGATACATGTTTTTGGCCCGAGTGGCTATTTATGATTTATATCATTTTTCACTAAACTATTGGGTATTTTTCTAAAATTGTTGGAAATCACACTTTTCAAAGGATTTTTCCTGAAGTTGGCTTTTAAAGTGTGTTGATTTAATGTATACATTGTTGGAAAGAAAGATTGTGCTTATTGTGAATTGATGGTCTGATCCTATGTGTTTCATACTACTCAGACTTGATTTATTTTCATTACTACTGAGTTGGCGTACTCACATTACTCCCTGCACCCCTATGTGTAGATACAGGTGCCGGTACCAAGGGCTAGTTTTCTTCCTTCTTGTGGAGCCGTAGTTTGGACTTCGAGGTAGTTGTTCAGCGTCCACATCAACTCTTTCCCATTTCTTGTTTTGTATTTAGTTTTCGCGTACCGATACTTGATGTATTATGATAGTAGGGTTATTTTGTACTACTCGTAGATGCTCATGACATGTTGACTCTAGATTTTAGGGGTAGTAGTTAAACTATTTATTTGGTTTGTTTTGTTGAAATTATGAAAATATTATGTCAGTATGCGATTGTTGGCTAGCCTAGTTCCATGATAGGCGCCATCACGGCCGGCTTAGGTTTTGGGGTCGTGGCAAATATCTAGAAAAATTACCAACCAAACGATTCAAATTAAGCATTAGGAAACTACCCACAATTGCAAAGGATTCATGTAGGTCATTATCAAAAAAGTCAACTCCCGGGCTCGCGTGGTCCAAACCCAAAATTCGGACAAAAACTCGATTACCCATTCACCCCCGAGCCTGGTTATGTAATTTGTTTTGGAATCCGACCTCAATTTGAGGTCTAAATCCCAATTTTACAAAAATCCCTAACTACTCAAAACCCCAATTTTCACCATAAAACCACTATATTTTAGGTTGAAATCTTAGTAAATGTACTGAAAGATTGAAAGAAAATGGGTTAGAATCACTTACCAATGATTTGGGAAAGAATAGTGTCTGGGAAAATCACCTCTAGGATTTTCTTGTTTTGAAAATTTGATGAATGAACAAAAATCCCGTCTAACTCATATATGTTCAGTTGCAGATGTCGCAACTGCGATGTCATGTTCGCAATTGCGAGAAGTAGGTCACA
Source organism: Nicotiana paniculata (assembly GCA_005239505.1). NCBI lineage: Eukaryota > Viridiplantae > Streptophyta > Magnoliopsida > Solanales > Solanaceae > Nicotiana > Nicotiana paniculata. The sequence continues at coordinate 61,120 of ML320462.1, forward strand.
ATTGCGGACTCTTATCAAATACCAGTAATCGCAAATGCAAAAAAATGGGTGCAAATGCGAACCCTGCTTCCCTCGCAAATCTGGACCATTCTTCGCAAATGCGAAGATCCTCAAAATAATGTTGAGTCGCAAATGCGACTCTACATTCGCAAAAGCGGAACTGGAAAGTTTGCAAATGCGAACTTTTTCCTCGCAAATGCAAGTACCCCTTCCCGACCCAAGCTCGCAAATGCGATGGTTACTTTTCAAATGCGAGGCTCGCAAATGCGATGCGAGATCTGCAACAGACACCATAAACTAAAATGCATCAGCTATGTTTCTAAGTCCAGTTTCACTTTGTAGCCTATCTAAAACTCACCCAAGCCCTCGGGGCTCCAAACCAATCAGAGACACAAGTCAAAAACCACCATACGAACTTGCTCGCGCGATCAAATTGCCAAAATAACACCTAGAACTACGAATTAAACACAAAATGAAATGTAATTTTCAAGAAAACTTTGAATCTTCTATTTTCACAACCCGACGTTCGAATCACGTCAAACCAACTCTGTTTCACACCAAATTTGACAGACAAGTCATAATTATAGTATTCGGCATACACCGGGTTCCGGAACCAAAATACGGACTCAATATCAATAAATTCAAACATTGGTCAAACTTTCAAAGTCATTAAGCTTTTAAACCCTCAAATTTCAACAAAGTATGATAACTTGGTCTAGGGAATTTCGAATTCGACTCCGCGCCGGAACCGTAAAAACATGAACCCGTGTCCGTTTGCTCAAAATGTTGACCAAAGTCAAGTCAAATTAATTTTAAGGAAAAAATTTCATATTTTCTCCGTTTTTCACATAAAAGCTTTCCGAAAAAAGCGCCCAGACTATGCACGCAAATCGAGAAGGGCTAATATGAGGTGTTTAAGGCTTCAAAGCGCAGAATTATGTTCTAAAACATAAGATGATCTATTGGGTCATCACACATTAATTTCAAGATTTTTGGTCGTGATGTGTCCTTCAGCCTTGAAGACTTTCACATTATGTGTGGTTTGAGGATCACAACACATAATGTTGAAAAACCAATTAAACAAGGCAGTGAGATTCTGAAGCACTATTTTGGGAAGTCTAAGGGTGTGACCTTGAAGGAAATTCGAGAGCATATGACCTGGAATAAAACTAAAAAAGATGATGTGAATTTCAAACACTTATACGAGAATGATGAAGATGATGTGAAGCTTATGGAAATTCTTGTTGTGGAGTCTATTTTGTTTCGTAGAAAGAATGAATCAACTGTGTTGGAGAAGTATGCAGCTATAGTTGAAGACGATTAGTCTTGTGTTGATTATCGTCGGGGTAATGCGTCTTATGAGAAGATCATTACCTTAATAAAACATGCTTTGGACAACCAGGACAAAAATAATTCATCTGAGTATACTGTAGGGGGATTTCTAAATCCATTATGTGTTTGGTTCTATGAGCGCTTCCCAAATATTCGGGACAAGTATTTAAAAGAGGACGACTTCCTTGATGCCCCTCATGTTCCCAGGATGTTACGTTATGTATCTTTGGGAGAGCCTATGTCACGACCCAAAATCCCACACGGGTCGTGATAGCGCCCTACACCAGGGTCAGGCAAGCCAGTGGTAGTTTGTTAGTGAGATTTCCCTTATTAACATACCAACCCCACATATTCCCAAGGTTTTACACTTAGCTTGTTTAAATAAACGCGGAAGCAGTTACCATTTTAAATACATACAGCCAAAATGATTGTGATCCAACAAATATATATATATATATATATATATATATATATATATATATATATATATATATATATATATATATATATATATATATATATATATATATATATATATATATATATATATATACAGTCCTAAAATAGAATCTACTACGTGCGTGCCAGGAACTAGTGTCACAAGTCAATATGCGATCTAGTAGAATATACAAAAGACGAGACAAGATGTATTGTTGTCTGAAAGGATATAGACAGGAATAAACAAAAGATAACTCCATAGCACAGCTGTGAATCATCAAGGGAGGCAGCTCACCGTGGAGTCAGGTCCAGAATGTGTCAAGCCCCGGTCGGATAACCAGAAACACCAGCCCCAGAACTTGTACCATTAAGTACAAAAGTGCATCATGGTACATAAATATATATGTACCCAGTGAGTATCCCGCCTAACCTCGAAGAAGTAGTGACGAGAGGTCGACATGACACTCACTTAAGGTCCAACAGTATAATTTAATAAAATGTAAATAAAACAGTAGGGTACGTAAGATACTGAAATCCATGAAAAATGCTGGGGATAAATAAACAATTACCACTTCACTTGTTCCCAAATATATGTCTAATCAATTGCATGAAATTTAACAACAAATAAATCATATGCATGCAGGGTAACGACAACCGGCCGGAGTCATAAGATAGTCACACTCGTGCACTGCCGAGGATCGAATGGCCCGTAACAAAAGCGCACCTCTCAACCTCTCTATGCACTGCCGAAGGATCGATCAGCCCGTCCCAAAAGTGCATCTCTCAACCTCCCAACGCGCTGCCGAAGGATCGATCGGCCCGTCCCAAAAGTGCGTCTCTCAATCTCTCTATGCACTGCCGAAGGATCGATCAGCCCGTCCCAAAAGTGCATCTCTCAACCTCCCAACGCGCTGCCGAAGGATCGATCGGCCCGTCCCAAAAGTGCGTCTCTCAATCTCTCTATGCACTGCCGAAGGATCGACCAGCCCGTCCCAAAAGTGCATCTCTCAACCTCCCAACGCGCTGCCGAAGGATCGATCGGCCCGTCCCAAAAGTGCGTCTCTCAATCTCTCTATGCACTGCCGAAGGATCGACCAGCCCGTCCCAAAAGTGCATCTCTCAATCTCTCTACGCAATGCCAAAAGATCGATCGGCCCGTCCCAAAAGTGCGTGTCTCATAAGAGTGGGGGAGGGGGAAATCACACTCCGCTCATGGAATACAAATTGCGAGGCAGTCACATGCACATACATTATTCCTTTTTTCAAAAAAGGATACCATTCCATGATCAATTTCTTACAAGTTTCCTCAAATTTCATAACTTCGGGGATGTAAGCAATAGGAAATGTACATTCATCAGGCATATAGTTCATATCAAGTAAAACACATGGCATGATGTGGGCCTAACTACCCGGACATAACAGTAATAGTCGCTACGTATGGACTATCGTCACTTTGTACGCATGTAGCCCCCACAAATTGTCACATATAGCATTTAAATCAACTAGGGGGACAATTCCCTCTTACAAGGTTAGAAAAGAGACTCACCTCGTGTCGAAACTATCCCGCGGACCAAGGATGCGCCCGAATCTCCGAACTCTACACTCGAGGACTCGCAACTAGCCAAATACGGTATATTGACATCAACGCATGCTCAAAGTAGGGAAATTATCCTAATCTTTCAATAATTCAACATTCTTGAGAAATTCTCAAAATCCAACCCCCGGCCCGCACACTCGGATTTCACAAATTCTCGAAGGGAACACTCACCCAAAGCCTAAGGATCATTAATATACGATTCTTACTTGATTTCATAGCAAATTCACGGTTAAATTCTCAAATTATCACAAGCTCTAGATTACTACCCAATTCTTGATTTTTCACTAATTTATGTAGTCAATTAAGCTAGAAATCCATGCATGAAGCTAAGATTATAGTAGAATTTACTTACCTTAGATTACCAGGTCGTTAGCCCCTCAACAATGGTGGAAATCGCCCCAAGGAAGAAGAAGAAATGAGCAAAATGTGTTTAAAACCCGTATATAAAACACAGTATCTGGACAGTGCTTTCGCACCTGCGGCTCGAGGACCGCACCTGCAGTGTCGCACCTGCGAGAAAAATCTCGCACCTGCGGAAATGGACTGGGGAGCCTGGGCCCGCACCTATGGAGTGGAGACTGCACCTGCGGAATTTTGTCCGCACCTGCGATTATTGGCAAGATCACTGGGGGTCGCACCTTCGATGCTGGGGACCGCAGGTGCGGTCCCGCACCTGCGACTGGGCAACCGCACCTGCGGTCACACAAGAACAGGTGCTCCAGCAGCTATTTTAGCTGGTTTTTAGCCCCGTTAGGTGCCCGGGAGGCACCTGGGCCCACCCGAGCCCTAGTCCAAACATACCAACGAGTCCCAAATCATAATACGGACTCGCTCGAGCCTTCGGAACACCCAAAACAACGCTAAAACTCAAAATCACACCTCCAAACCCCCAAGAACAAAACTTAAGAACTTTAAGTTTTCTAGACTTCACTAACAACGTGCCGAACCGGCCTATACAACTCGGAATGACACAAAATTTTGCAGGCAAGTCATAATTAACATAATAGAACTGTTCCCGGTCTCAGATTTCCGTTCGGACTTCTATAACACAAAAACATGCCCCAAACCAAAATATGAACTTAAGGAACTTCTTATTTCAATATTGGGCGCCGAAATGCCCCCGGGTCATCAGAAACCCATTCCGAATATACGCCCAGGTCCGAAATCATCACACGAAGCTACCGGAATCGTCAAAACTCGATTCCGAGGTCGTTTATCCAAAATGTTGACCGAAGTCAAACTTGGCCTTAAAGGCCAATCTTAAAGAACCAATTGTTCCTATTGCGCTCTAAATACCTACGAATCCCGGACCACCAGTCCCCTCAAGTCATAAATCATAAAAAGAAGTTGTGGGAAGTTTCATTTAGGGGAACGAGGTCCGATAACGCAAAACGACCGATTGGGTCGTTACAGCCTATATTTAAAGAACTTCATGAAGACTACTTTAGTAATCATGGTGTAAGTTAATGTTCTTTATTTTTCCTTTTTTCTGTAGTTTTGGTTATATGTTGACGCATTAGTTTTATTTTATTTTTCATAATATACCTTTTTGTATTAAACAGAAATATCGGACATTTAGGATATTGGATATAATTCCTACCGGATAGAAATTAAACTCAATGCCTTTAATTGGACAATTACCATGCAGCCGAATTTTTTCAAAGGTACTGAATCTGGTTCCTTCAACTGCTAAATCACCACGTAGTCGGAGTCGATAAAAAAAACAATCGAACTCCTATAATTGGAGGATCACCTCGTACCCAGAGTCAGTCTAACTGTTCTACAACGGCGTTTGATAATGAATTAGTCAATACAGTATGTCATGTAAGTTTTTAGCTAAAGTTTTTGTTCTTTGTTTTGTAAAACTACTACATATTTTGTCTGCAGTTTTTGTTCTGTTTGTGATGAACTTTAGCATTCTAGTAGCTAAAGTTTTGTTTTGTATTTTGTAAAGTAAAGTATGTTTTGTCTGCAGTTTTTGTTTTGTTTTTGAAGAACTTTAGAATTCTTGGAGTAGAAGTTGTGTTCTATATTTGTAAAATTACAGCATGTTTTAGCTGAAGTTTTGTTTTGTATTTACTGAACTACAGTATTCTTAGAGCTGAAGTTGTGTTCTGTATTTGCTGAACTTCATTATTCTTAGAGCTCAAGTTTTGTTTTGTGTTTCTATATTATGAAATTATTGTGTTGTTTCTATTTCTATACTAGAGGGTAAAGAGGGAGGTTAAAAGCCATGCAGAAGAAGAAAGGCACATGATCGCGAAAGAAGTTGTTGAAGAGTTTCAACGGGATGAGCGATCTGCTATTGTGGATGAGGTTTTAAAAAAAATCAAGGTAAGCTTATTTATAGAGAAGACTTTTTTTCCTGCTAATGCTATTCTTTTATTTAGATTAATCATTCTTAGTAATTTTTTATAGGAATATTTTGATGAAAAGTTTAAAAAGTTGTTTAAGATTGTTGACAAACCAAAATGAATAGATGATGGCACTGTAGATTTTGAATTGATGAACTATCGACAATATGATAGGATGAACGACTCGTTCGAACCTCTATAAGATATTAATGGTTCTCATGATGCACTGCATAAAGTCGTAGATAAAAATATAAAAGGTGAGGAAGCAACTCTTAAAGGCGACGTTCAAGTATTTGAGGAAGTTCAACGTGTTTAACAACAAGTTGAAGTGGAATGTTCTAGTGTTGATAGACTGAGAAAAGTTGTTGGATATGATGAACAATTATCAACCGAGAATGTAGGAAGCAAGAAAGGTGCAGACGATGAAGTTGTCGATTATAATGATCTAGCCGATCGTTTTGAGAGTTAGAGCCTCGATCCCCTTTTAACTGCTTTCCCCATATCTAATTCTGCTATTTTGTGTTGCTGGGAGGGTTCGTATTGGTTTTTGAAGTGAATTGAGACATTTAGTCTCTTATTTGGGAGCTTAAGTTAGAAAGTTCGATCGGATATCAACTTGTGTGAAACAATCTCATATTCGAATTTTGATTGTTTCGTTAGCTCCGTTAGGTGATTTTGGACTTAGGAATGTGTCCGAAATGTGATTTGGAGGTCCATAGTAGATTAAGGCTTGAATTGGTGAAAGTTGGAATTTTGGTGATTTTGGGTCGGCAATGGAAATTTTGATATCGGAACCGGAATGGAATTCCAGAAGCGGGAGTAGGTTCGTAATGTCATTTTTGACTTGTGTGTAAAATTTGAGGTTATTCGTCCTGGTTTAGCTATGTTTCGACGTCGTTTGTAGAACTTAGATATTTCAAAGTTCATTAGGCTTGAATCCGTGTGTAATTCATGTTTTTGATGTTGTTCGATTTGGTTTGAAGCCTCAATTAAGTTTGTATGGTGTTTTAGAATTGGTTGGTATGTTTGGCTAAGGTCATGGGGGCCTCGGGTGCTTAGCGGGTTGAAATGGACTTAGATGAGATGACCGATGTTGTTGTATTTGGTGTAACCACACCTGCGCACCTTGGGCCGCAGGTGCGGAGCTGCAAAAGTGGCTATGGAACCGTAGAAGAATAAATGGGAGGCAGGTCTGGGATCGCACGTGCGAGGGGAGTTCCGCATTTGCATTGCCCGCAGGTGCGAGGGAAGGAACCGCAGGAGCGGTCTGGGACCTCAGAAGTGCACCATTGTCCGTAGGCGCGCACATGCAGGCACGCACACGCAGGTGTGGCCACCTATTCGCAGGTGTGGGCCTTGGGAACTTAAGTGAAGTCCACACATGCGTTGATTTTTCTACAGGTGCGGTGGTACTGCAGATGCGATTGTCCCATCGCAGAAGCGATAATCGCATGGCAGAAAAGGCTAGATTTGAGGGTTGAAATTTCATATCACAAAATTCGATTGAGAGAACGGAGGAACGCAATTTTTGAGAGTTTTCTAGAGGAAATATTTGGGTAACGATTCCTAATCCTATTTTGATCATATATCATTAATCCATAGTTGATTTCTTCATTATATTAAGGAATTGGAGTGAAGAAGTTGGGAAATTGGGGGGAAGTTCCCCAACCAAAAATCTATGATTTGAGTGGGATATAGTCATTGGATTTGGATGGTTTTTGTACGAGTGCACTCGTGAGTGAATGGGTGTTCTTATTTGGTAACTTTTACTCGGTTTCGAGACGTGGGCCCGTGGAGGCTTTTGAGCGATTTTTCCAATTCCTTGCTTTAGCTCTAATTTCGTTTGTTAGATTAGTTCTTGTAGTTGTATTTATGTTATGTAATTGGTTTTGATTAGATTTGGGCCACCCAGAGTTGGACACTCGTGGAAAGAGCGTGATTTCGGATTGATTTGAGCTTGGTTCAAGGTAAGTGGCTTGCCCAACCTTGTGTAGGGGAACCTCCCCGTAGGATTGCTACTGTTGTTGTTATTTGAGCACCGTGTACGTGAGGTGACGAGTACGTACACAGGCTATTTGTTGTAAAACCCAATTTTTTATTAAAAAGCAAATTTGTCTTTCCTCTTAATTGAAACTTATTAGCTTGTGTAGCATTACGTTAGACTAAGAAAGCATGCCTATTTGCCTTAACTATTTACTTGAACTACGTGCAACATGCTTAGTTGTTTTACCAGTTTTCCCTTAGCTTACACTTAGGATAAATTGTGAGACCCTGTGTTATGATTATTGAATCTTGTCGTTATGCTTCATATTAACTTTGGGACAACGGAACATATTCCGGGAGATCCCCCTGTACTGAATATTTACTTTTGATTACGGAACGGTTTTCTAGGATATCCCCCTATCTTGCATATTTACTTTGGGACTACCGAATGGTATTCCGAGAGATCCCCTTGCATATTTACGTTTGGGACTACGGGACGATATCCCGGGAGATCCCCTGTTGAACTGTTGTGTTCTCAGCTATGTTATTCCATGATCTGTTTATTGTTACATTTAGTCCTTATTATTGTGATATTTCCTCTATTTTACTTCATTATATATATATATATATATATATATATATATATATATATATATATATATATGTATGTATATATGTTCTAGTAAGGCCCTGACCTGACCTCGTCACTACTCGACCAACGTTAGGCTTGGCACTTACTAGGTACCATTGTGGTGTACTCACGCCCTTCTTGCACATGTTTTTGTGTGCAGATCCAGGTACCTCTCATCCGCCACATTATTAGTGTAGCCACAACAGCCATCAGAGACTTCAAGGTATATTTCACGAGCCCGCAGATCCTCGAAGTCCCACTTCTATCTACTCGACCGAGGTTAGGCTTCATACTTACTGGGTAGTATTGTGGTGTACCCACGCCTTTCCTACACATGTTTTCGTATGCAGATCCAGGTACCTCTCATCCGCCACATTATTAGTGCAACCGCATCAGCCACCAAAGACTTTAAAGTATATATGCACGCACCCACAGATCCTCGAAGTCTTCCCTCTATCATTTATTTTGTTTTCCCTCCTTTAGTTCTTTAGACTCTATGTATAGCAGACAGTTGGATAGTTCCTCTTAGAGCTTGTGATTCGTGGTTCTTGGTTTTGGGAAGGATTTTGTATAATTCGTATTGGTTTTACTTGTATATGCCGAGCGGGAGTTTACCATTATATAGTAATTATTGAAGCTTAGTTGTTACATTTTTTTCTTTATTTCTGTTATTTCAATGTAAATATGCTTACCTAGTCGTAGCGACTCATAGAGGGGGAAAATGGGTCATGACATCGATATTGAAGAACATGTACCAACTTGTGCTTTGGGTAGTCATATTGGAAAAGGCAGTGTGTGTGCAGATGGAGATCATGAACCTGTTGCTATTGAAGAACAGACATCGAGTAATGTGGGTACTCCTATTGGGAAAGGCAATCCATTTGCGGAAGCATTAGCTATTTGCCAAGAAGTTTTAGGTGTATAGATATTGGAAGTTGTCACTACAGGCATAAATATTTTCTACGTTATATATGTGTGTGTGTGTGTGTATATATATATATATATCGTTATATGTATATATATGTGTGTGTGTGTGTGTGTGTCTGTGTGTGTGTGTGTGTATTAGGTCATTGATCCCTCCCTCTTTATGAATATGCAGTGGAAGTTGAAAATAGTGGTGCTTTAATTGATACAACTCAAAAACTGATGATGTTGCATTGCATGAAAATAGAATCGAGAAAATCCTTCCGTAGAATACTCCAATGCTCCCCGAAGATGTTGCACCATTTAATGAAGCTGGAGCTGCTGAGATCGACAAAGGTATGCAGTCTGCGATAGCGTAGTGGAAGGCAAACGTCAAGGTATTCTATAGATCACAAATTTGTTATATATGATCCAAGTGTATATTTTCAGTTTGAAATTTTACATACTTCTTTTTCTTTTTTATTCCTTTTGATGATTATTCAGAAAGGCTCGATGTAGTTAAAAAGGAAATTGGTGAGCTCATTCGGCTATATGAAAAAGGAGAAATGAATCTATTCACACATGTTGGCTCACAGACAGGGGTGAAGTGTCTTTGTAGTATTTTCAAAATTTAGTCAGTATTATTTAATATTTTTTTTGCATGAAGATATAGGGATATCTCAGGTAATGTAAGGGGATCCGTTGGTATGCAAACACCATTTGTGTCGCAACACTTAGACCAAGTAGTTATTTGTTGCAATTCGATTACAAGGTGATTTTTTGTCTAATGTGTGTTTGTATAAGTTCTATTTATGTATATATTTTCCTTGTTTTTTTCCAGATCTCATCTGACGCATCACAACTTCTTCCAAATCCTAAGAGAAGGAAGGTGTCCAGTTCTCCTAACGTTTTTCATGACACCAATAATATCCCTAACTTCAATTTATGTTCATATTCACTTGGTAGTACACAAGGGACTGGTTCAGAAGGTAATTCTGCTACTGTTGTTGTTGGTGAAGAGAGACAAGAACATCGTGAACAACAGGGATTTGGTCAAGTATCTGCCCTTATGGCTTTGGATATTTACCCTATTGTTGAACCGTAGCAATTAGTTATGAGTGAACAGCAGGAAGAGCAAGCAAAACGAAAACCAGCTAAAGTAAGGAAAAGGATTTGTATGTAGAGTATTTGGTTGAAATCTCCTTACGTCATTCCTAAACAAAAGTTAAGAGGGAAAGATTGGAAAGTAGGAAAGACTACACAAAGGTGTCCCTTCCATTATGTTAATCAAGACAGTGGATTGATGCAGATACTTATAGACAGGTTGAAGATGGATGCCAAGGAATATAATTCCAAGCCATTCAGATTAGCTGGAATTGATATTCCAAATTCATTCTTTACCGAGCTTATGGACCCTACCTCTGATCTTGCGGATGAAGTAAGTTATTAAATTGGTTTTTTTGAATTGAATTTGAACTGTATTTCCTAAATCATCAGCCTTATTTTGTTTTATGGTTTTTGTACTATAATTTGTTAAACTTCAGACTTATGCATGCTTAAAATTTTTAGTTCATTTGCTAAAATTTGATATTAAAAGATTGTGATGACCCAAAGGGTCATCTTACAAATTAAGACTCCATTGCAGGCTCATTAGCCTTAAAATATTAATGTTTTACCTCAATTTGCATGTGCAGTCCGGGCGTGAAACCGGAAAGCTGAAAATATGAGAAATAGTAATTTCTAGAGTTAAAATTTGGTTTTAGTTGACTTTGGTCAACATTTTGAGAAACATGGTCCCCAGATATATGTTCCGACGATCCCGGGAGGTCCACAGTAAAATATGGGACTTGGGCGTATGCCCGGAATTGAATTCCGAGGTCCATAACCTTAGAAAACAATTTTTGAAGAAAATTGTTCAGCTGGTTAGTACAAGAAATAAAGAAATGAAATAATATGTAAAATTATTGGTATGAGGCTCGTAGTTTGGTTCCAGATCTAGGAACAAGTTTGTTATGATATTTAAGTCCTATCTGTGAAATTTGATGAGAATCAAAGTTGTTTTGACGTGATTCGGACGTCTGGTTGAAAAGTTAGAAATTTGTGTGTTCTTGAGGAAATCTGGAGTTTTGAGGTTAAATTTGTAGATTTTGATGTTATTTTGATGATTTGATAACACGAGCAAGTCCCAATGATATTTTTAGACTTGCGTGCATGTTTGGTTTGGAGCCGCGAGGGCTCGGGCGAGTTTCGAGTAGGCTACGAAGTGGCTAGACTTAGAAAATTTCATCACAACTGAAAATCTGGTTTTCCAGGCCTTTGATCAGGCTTCGCATTTGTGAATTCCTAGGCCAGCCCCAGATCTCGCAAATGCGAGATTCCTGGTCGCAAATGCGAGACAGCGAAATGTCGCAAATGCGACAAATTTATCGCAAATGCGATGACTACCCAAAATCGAAAGGTTCGCAAATGCGAGATCCGAACCCAGTTAAATCAGATTTTAGACAGGTTTTTCACTTCTTTTTCAATTCTCTCAAACCCTAAACCTCCATGAGCGATTTTCCAAGGACCCAAACTTCTCCAAATCATTGGTAAGTTATCTCTAACTAATTCCTTTCATTCCTAAACAACTTTTAACAAGATTTCAACCAATAATCTAGAGTTTTAATGGTAAATATTGGGATTTTTAGGTAGAACATAGGAATTTCAAATTTTGGGAATTTAGACCTCGAATTGAAGTCGGATTCCAAAACCAATTATATATCCGGGATCAGGGGAGACTAGGTAAACGAGTTTTGGTCCGAACCTCGAGTTTAGACCAAGCGGGCCTGGGGTCGATTTTTTTATTTTGATAAGAAAACATAGGAAAACCATAGTTTCTCATTAGAATTAATTCTTTTAAGCAATAGTTGATGATATTGAACCAATTGTGATTAGATTCGAGTGCGTTAGAGGCAAATTCTAAAGGAAAAGTTGTGCTACAGTAGTGATTTGCTTGTGAAATTGAGGTAAGTGCTTGGTTTAACCTTGACTTGAGGGAATAGGAATCCCAAAATTAAATGTTATGTGAAGTTGCATGTGTGTGGTATACAGGTGAGGTGACGAGCTATGCACCACCAAATTACTTGTTGAACATAATCCCTTCCCCATTTCCAATTTAATTGATCCCTAGTTTAATTGTTTAATGATCATTGATGCCTTCATGTCTACTTGGTTCGTCAACTTGTTGTTAAATATTGTTTCAAGTAATTTTAAAGTGTTACTTGTTCCTTAATCACATTGTGGTACATCTGGTTGAGCTGGTTGTTAGTGTTACATTATACATTTATGTTGGTTTCGTTGTGTAGTGATAATTGGTGAAGATCCTGAATAGTACAGTTTCCTGTTTATGATAATTGAGGTTTTAGTATTGTGAAAGGCTTGGAATCTGATTTGTGAAACTTTATTATAAATAAAGAGATGAAATGAGATTTGTCTTGTGGGAGCGGGTTGCACGCTGCAACAAGGAGTAATAAAAGTGGACAGGTGGGATCGCGTTGCACGCCGCAACAGCATAAATAAGGGTGATATATATATAGGGAGGAGCAATAAGGGTGTACAGGTGGGATTGGGGAACGCCGCAATAAGGAGCAATAAGGGAGAATATTCATGTTTTATTGTTTATAAAATAAAGGCTGGAACACTCATTGTTTTATTGTCATTATTTCATATTCTGCTCTTACTGTTATTTAAAGTGAAACTTTTTCTGTTTACAATTATTGAGACATAAATATTGTGAAAGGCTTTGAATTTAATTGTGAAATCTTTTTTATAAATAAAGAGATGTGATTGTCTGGTGGGAGCGAGTTGCAGCCGCAACAAGGAGTGATATGGGTGGACAGGTGGGATCGGATTACACACCACAACAGGAGAAATGAGGGTGATATATATAGGGAGGAGCAATAAGGGTGGACAGGTGGGAGCGGGTTGCGCGCCGAAACAAGGAGAAATAAAGGGGGACATTTATGTTTTACTGATTTTTTAAACACAGGGATTTGAAAACTTACTGTTTCACTTTACTGTTTATCATATTATGTACTTACGGTTGTTTCAAAGTGGAATTTGGAAATTTGGAAACTTATGTGAGAATTGGTTATAGTTGAGACGTGGAAAAGGTGGCTGAGTTATTTTATTCATTGCTACAGTTATTGTTTTGTTTATTTTAGAATTTTTCCTTCTTGCTTTATTATATATTGTTTACATGTTATATTGTTAATGCCTCGCTGTAGCCTCGTCATTACTTCGTCAAGGTTAGGCTCGGCACTTACTCAGTACATGGGGTCGGTTGTTCTGATACCACACTCTACACTCTTTTGTGCAGATCCAGGTACCGGTCAGAGTTAGGAGATTTTAGTAGCTCTCATCATACATTCGGAGACACGAGGTAGATCTGCTGGTGTCTGCAGATTCCTGGAGTCTTCTCTTAATTTTATAGACACTGTTTTGTTACATTCAAAACAGATACATAATTCTTTCAGCCCATTATTTGTAGTATTCTTAGTGATTCGTGAATTATGACACCAAACCCTGGGGTAGTATTATAGTTATATATTTAGTTCGTAGTTCAGCTTAATTAATGATTATTAGTATTATTCATGAAGTTATTCGTTGGAAATTAATGGATTTAGTTTATTTTAAATTGTCTTATTGCGTTTAAGTAAATGTTCGAAAGAAAATGGTTAATTAATTTCTAACATTGGCTTGCCTAGTAAGTATTGTGTTAGGCGCCATCACGATCCCGCAGGTTGAGAATTTGGCTCGTGACAAGTTGGTATCAGAGCACTAGGTTGCCTAGGTCTCACAATTCACGAACAAACTTAGTAGAGTCTGAAGGATCGGTACAGAGACGTTGCTACTTATCTCTCAGAGACTATGAAGTTATGAACAATTTCACTTCTATTCTACTCTGTCGTGCGAATTTATTCTATCACTAATGATTGAACTCGTCTATTCTTTTCCTCTTGCAAACCTTGAAAACAGGCAATGCGTCTTCAACCAGACAAGAAATGGAGCCCCAATGATCGCTACAATTAGGGGAAGAGGCAGAGGCAAAGCTCAGTCCAGAGCTCGAACATCAGCACCTATGGTAGAGCCTCAAGTGGATCTAGAGGAGGAGGTTCTAGCTCAGTCGGTACATGTTGGACCAGTCAGGTTCCAGAAAGATTCATAGTTATGAAGTATTGCAGAACGTGGGAATAGTTGAAAGCAATGGGGTTGATTTATATGAGCTATGAAGTTTAACATGGTGGTTTATCAGACGTTGTGACCTAGGACTTTGTGCCAAGTGGGGGAGTCCATTGTCAAGGAATAGATTGCGGGGTCATGTGTTATATCGGTTTTGGCCTGTAATGTATAAGGCTTGAGATTTTGCAAAAGATAAAGCTCGCCTACTCAGCGTGGAAGTTACGGTTACGGATTATGGGGTGCTCCAGATGGAGTACAGTAGTTGACGAGCTTCTAGACTATATGGTTCGTACCAAGATTTATCTCTATAGAGCTCTAATTTTGTGATCATTGTGTGTCAATATGGATGAGAGTTAACCCAAAATAATAACGAAGAGTATATGAATAAATAGGGTAGCTCAGCAGTGTTGAGTCAACATAGTAAAAGAAGAAATTGGCCGCCGGTGTTTGTGGGAGCCTACGAAGAGGATGACCAGCCAATGCAACACCAACTACTTGACTCGGTTCTCATAAATGCTATTGAAAGAGTTTGTTTCTCGGATTCTCCATAATGCGTGGCACATATGGTTTGAACGGTTGCGTCAGGTCACCGTGACGGTGTCAGAATATGCGATCAAGTTCGATAAGTTAGCCTGTCATACTCCTAGTTCGGGTCATATAGCCAGAGGGAAAGTTCACAGACTCGTTAAAGGACACAAATGTGATTGTAAAATATTTTGTACGACTCAGGGCAGGTTGATACTTTATTTCGGCTAGTGGTAGAAATTGTCCTAGACTTGGGAGAGTCATATTTCATCAGAGCACTCTGGCTAAGTGTCCCATTGCAGTTACAACTCAACTTACATGATCAGATAGGGAAAAAGGGGTTGTAATGTCGAAGGCGGAGGTCACATTCCTAGAGGTGGAGACCCAACATGTTAATATATTTTCTATAGTGTGGTTGAGGTTTCTACACCAGATGGTTTCATTACAAGTACAATATCTAGTTATTATAAAGTGATAACTTCCTTAACTTGATTCGGTTATTAGTATCTAAGAAAGTCCCTCAAATATGCTCCACTCATGGGTGCGCTTCGTAACCCTGAAATCTACTTATGTGAATACTTGTATTGAGAAATTCTATGGAGATAGCTATGTCTATCAATATGTGTTGTGATTCTGTTTAACGGAAAATATCTAAAAGAAGAAAAGAAATGTCATGATTGGCATGATGTGCATAGTACTTGTGATATAGAACTGAGGACGAGATCCTCATATCTTTAATATGATTTGATACATTCAAATAGGGCTACGAGCCGCGGTGGAAGTTATATAAGGACGAGATCCTTGTGATGGAAATTCTTGTGTTTAAATTCTCCCGTGTGAAATTAAAATAGTTACAATAGTACCAATAGGGAGTCATTCCTGTTAGGTTTATTTGAAAATATTTGTACAAAATTTATCTGTGCATAATTTGCCACGTCCGTGTTATAATTATTGAGCTTTTACTTACGAGGTGGGTGCTCGCCCATGTGGCATTAAATGAGACACGTTAATTCGGGTAAATAATTATGATGTCTTCATGCATCACATCTCATTATCAGTATTGTGAGGGGTTAAAAGGGGATTATTATTACGTGAGGTTATTTGGTGATTCTGTAATTGATTATGAATAATTATTAAGATCATATTGAACCAAAAGGGTGTTCCATTCAAATGGTCGAACGAGTGTGGGTTCAACTTTCAGACTCTCAAGATTGCTTTGACTACAACGCCAGTGTTGGTATCGCCCACAGGTTCAGGATTGTGCACGGTGTATTGTGGTGCATCTCGTATTGGATTAGGTGCAGTATTAATGCATGATGGAAAGGTGATTGCATATGAGTCTCGACATTTGAAGTTTCATGAGAAGAATTATCCTGTCCATGACTTAGAGTTGGCAGCCATTGTTCACACATTGAAAATATAGAGGCACTATCTTTATGGTGTGTCGTGTGAGGTTTACATGGATCATCGTAGCCTACAGTACTTGTTCAAGAAAAAGTATCTTAATTTGAGATAGAGGAGATGGTTATAACTATTGAAAGATTATGACGTCACTATATTTTATCATCCGGGGAAGGCCAATGTGGTGGCCGATGCATTGAGTAGGAAAGCAGTAAGTATGGGCAGCCTTGCATGTATTCCAGTTGGTGAGAGACCGTTAGCTTCAGATATTCAGACATTGGATAATCAGTTCGTGAGGTTGGATATTTGGCCCAGCCATGTCCTAGCTTGTACAGTTGCTCGGTCTTCCTTATTCGAGTGTATCAAAGATTGACAGGATGATGACCCGCACTTCATGGTCCTTAGAGACACAATTTCGCACGGTGGTGCCAAGAAGGTTACCGTTGCAGATGATGGTGTTTTGAGGATGCAGGGTCGTATATGTGTGCCTAATGTTGATGGCCTTCATGAGTTGATTCTTGAAGAAGCTCACAGTTCTAAGTATTCTATTCACCCGGGTGCTGCAAGATGTACCAGGACCTGCGACAGCACTACTGGTGGCAAAGGATGAAAAAGGATATTGTTGCTTATGTGGCTCGTTGTTTGAATTTCCAACAGGTGAAATATGAGCATCAGAGACCCTCAGTAGATAGAGATTCCTGAGTGGAAGTGGGAGCGTATCACTATGGACTTTGTTGTTGGACTCGCATGGACTCAGAGGAAGTTTGACGCTGTTTGGGTTATTGTGGATAGGCTTACTAAATCAGCACATTTCATTCCAGTGGAAAGTACTTATATTTCTGAGCGGTTGACAGAGATATAAATTCGAGAGATTGTTCACCTTCACAGTGTGCCAGTGTCTATCATTTCTGATCGAGGTACATAGTTTACTTTGCACTTTTGGAGGGCAGTTCAGCGAGAGTTGGGTACCTGAGTTGAGTTGAGCAATGCATTTCATCCTCAGACGCACGGGCAGTGCGAGCGTAGTATTCAGATTTTAGAGGATATGCTCCGTGATTGTGTTATTGACTTTGGAGGTTCATGGGATCAGTTCTTTCCATTAGCGGAGTTTGCCTACAATAATAGTTATCAGTCGAGCATTGATATGGCTCGATATGAGGCATTATATGGTAGACGATGTAGATCGCCAGTTGGGTGGTTTGAGCCGGGAGAGGCTCGGTTATTAGGTACAGACTTAGTTCAAGAGGCCTTAGATAAGATTAAGATTATACAGGATGACTTCGTGCAACTCAGTCTAGGCAAAAAAGTTACGCCGACCGTAAGGTTCGTGATGTGGCATTCATGGTTGGAGAGAGAGTATTACTTCGGGTATCACCCATGAAGGGTTTCATGAGATTTGGGAAGAAGGGCAAGTTGAGCCCTAGGTATTCGGGCCATTTGAGATTCTTGATAGAGTGGGGGAGGTAGCTTATAGACTTGCGTTGCCTCCAGGGTTATTCTCAGTTCATACGGTATTCCATGTGTCTATGCTCCGGAAATATCATGGTGACCCTTCCCACGTGTTAGATTTCAGCTCTATCGAATTGGACAAAGACTTAACTTATGAGGAGGAGCCGGTAGCCATTTTAGACTGGCAAATCCGTCAGTTAAGGTCAAAGAATTATCCTTCAGTTCGAGTGCAGTAGAATGGTCAGCCCGTTAAGGCAGCTACTTAGGATTCAGAGTCGGACATGCAGAGTAGATATCATCACTTGTTTGCATGTTCAGGTAATTTTCTATGTCCGTTCGAGGACGAATGTTTTTTTTAGAGGTGGAGATTGTGATGACCCAAAGGGTAATTATAAATTAAGGCTCCATTCTAAGCTCATTAGCCTTTAAAATATTAATTTCTTACCTCAATTTATGTGTGCAGTCCGTACATGAAATCAGAAAGCTTTTATGTGAAAATATGAGAAATTGTAATTTCTAGAGTTAAAATTTAGTTTTAGTTGATTTTGGTTAATATTTTGAGTAAACGTACCCGGATATGTGTTCTGATGATCCCGGGCGGCCCGTAGTAAAATATGGGACTCGGGTGTATGCCCGGAATTAAATTCCGAGGTCCCTAGCCTTAGAAAACAATTTTTGAATAAAATTATTCAGCTGTTTATTACAGGAAATAAAGAAATGAAATAATATGTAAAATTGTTGGTATCAGGCCCATATTTTTGTTCCGGAGCCCGAAACAAATTTGTTATGATATTTAAGTCCTATCTGTGTAATTTGATGAGAATCGGAGTTGGTTTGACGTGATTCGGACGTCCGGTTGAAAACATAGATATTTGAGTGTTCTTGAGGAAATCTGGAGTTTTGAGGTTAAATTTGTAGATTTTGATGTTATTTTGATGATTTCATTGTACGAGCAAGTTTGTATGATGTTTCTAGACTTGCGTGCATGTTTGGTTTGGATCCCCAAGGCCTCGGTTGAGTTTCGGGTAGGCTATGGAGTGGCTAGACTTAGAAAATTTCATCACTGCTGAAAATCTGTGTTGCAGGTTTGCGAGATCAGGCTTCGCATTTGCGAAGCCCTGGGCTAGCCCCAGATCATGAAAATGCGAGATTCCTATTTGCAAATGTGAGGCAGCGAGATGTCGCAAATGCGACAAATTTATCGCAAATGCGATGACTGCCCAAAATCGAAGGGTTCGCAAATGCGAGATCCACACCCAATTAAATCAGATTTTAGACTGTTTTTCACTAGTTTTTCAATTCTCTCAAACCCTAAACCTCCATAGGTTATTTTCTAAAGACCCAAACTTCTCCAAATCATTGGTAAGTGATCTCTAACTAATTCCTTTCATTCCTTAACTGTAACGACCCGGCCGGTTGTTCCGTGAGATTAGCCCTTTTTCCCCCGTTTCTGATTTATCATATGTTGCTTTTCCTATTTATGTTGTATTGGGTCGGTTGGTTCGGGTTTGGAGTGGTCGTGGTGAGATATGAGACACTTAGTCTCTTAAATTAGCTCAATAGTTGGAAAAGTCAAATGGGAGTTGACTTATTGGTAAACGACATCGAATGTATATGTTATGGCTCGGATAGCTTCATTAGGTGATTTGGGACTTAGGAGTGTGCTGGGAATGAAGTTTTGATGTCCGGAGTAGAATTTGGCTTGAATTGGCGAAAAATAGTTTTTGACGATTTCTAGTCGGCAGGGGAAATAGGCTATCGGGGCTGGAATGGAATTCCGGAAGTTGGAAAAGGTTCGTAATGTCATTTTGGATATGTGTGCAAATTTTCAGGTCAATCAGATGTGTTTTGCTTGGTTTCGGCATCATTTGCGAAATTTAGAAATTTCAAAGTTCTTAGGCTTGAATTTGATGTGATTTTGGTGTTTTTGTGTTGTTTTTGCTCTTTCGAAAGCTCGATTAAGTTCGAATGAGGTTATGGGATGTGTTGGTATGTTTGGTTGGGGCCCCGAGGGGCTCGGGATTGATTTTGGATGGTTAACGGAGGTTTGGACTTAGGAATTTGTAGCAAAATTACTGCTGGTGTTATTTTACTGGTGTGGCCGCACCTGTGGATGGGGAGCCGCAGGTGCGGGCCCACAGAAGCAAAAAGGGATCCACAGATGTGGAATTTGGGCAGCTCAGTGTGGGACCATATATGCAGACGTGGGACCGCACCTGCGGAGTCGTAGGTGCGGAAAAGGACTCCTAGGTGCGGAAAAGGACTTTTAGTGGAATTGCGCAGGTGCGCACCTGCGACCGCAGGTGTGAAGAATGGTCTGCAAGTGCGGATTAACTGGGCAAGATGTATAAATAGGTGCCTCCGCAAAATTTTGGCATTTCTTTTATTTTTGCATGTGGGTTGAGCTAACTTGGGAGCAATTTTAAGGAGGAATTCGAGAGTCTTCAGTGGAGGTAGTTTCCCGGACTATAAACTCGATTCTATGTTATTTTGTGACGGATTAGGCTTGGAATTTGGGGATTAAATGGCATAAATTGAGGGTTTAGGGCTTGGGAGATTGAGACTTGTAATTAAGGAGTTGTTCGTGGTCGGATTTTGGCGCATTTTATATGTGTAGACTCGGGAAGAGATAAGGATTCTTGTGACGCAATTTTTATCGAATTCTGAGGCGTGGGACCGGGGCTCGGGTTTGGCCAATTTTGGGAATTGTGTTTAAAATTTATAGTTTTCGATTGGGTTTTGTTCCTTTAGCGTATATTGATGATGTTAATCTGGTTTAGGTTAGATTCGGAGCAATCAGGAGCTGATTTGAGGGGCAAGAGCATCGCGGATTAGTATTGTGGCCCGGTAGAGGTAAGTAATGGCTATAAGTCTTGTCCTGAGGATATGAAACCCCGGACTTCGTATTTCTCACTGTTTTTAGAATGGCGCACATGTTGGATGACGAGTATGTGGCGTGCACTGATTTTTGGATTGGACTTAGTCCTCTCCGCGGCACTATTGAGTTGTGTATTTTACTCTAAATCATATGTTAAATTGTGTTCTAAAACTATTGCTATATTTGGGCTATAAGCCATGTTTGGGGCCTCGTGCCGACTTGTTTAAACCCCTTGGGGGATTTTCATTTTACTCATATTTTTCCTCACTGTGTTGACTTATGATTTACACTCAGCCATGTTATGTTTAACTGATTTCGAAAATCAGCCTGTTTACACTGTTTTGAGATATAAAATTATGTTTTTGGGTCAAGTATCCTGTTTTACTGATACGCCCGAGGGGCTTTTGAGAGTTTCTGACTAAGTGAGGACGAGGGCCTGATTGTGAGGATATGATATGCCACGAGGTGGCTTGATATTAGCGCTTGAGCGGAAGGAGCCCCTTCGGAGTCTGTACACACCCCCAGTGAGTGCAGGTACCTACTGAGTGCGAGTGCCGAGTGACTTGGAGGCATGAGTGATAGTGAGGTTTCCCGAGGGGCTGATATTGAGTGAGTGTGAGGTATGCTGAGTGATGTTCTGCCCGAGGGGCTACTTATGACTTATTACATGTTACACTAAATTCCTCAGGTATTTTTATTTTTGAAATTGTTGGAAAAACACATTTTTCAAAGGATTTTTACTGAAGTTGGCTTTTAAGGTATGTTGATTTCATATATATATGTATATATATATATATGCTATTGTAAAGAAAGGTTATGCTTATTGTGAACTGATGATTTGATTTTATGTGTTTCTTACTCCTTAGACTTGATTTATTTCCATTACTACTGAGTTGGCGTACTCACATTACTCTCTGCACCCCTATGTGCAGATATAGGTGCTGATACCGAACGCTTGCCATCTATTTCCGTGCGGAGCCGGAGTCGGGATATAGAGGTAGTTGTTCAGCGTCTGCAGCAATCTTTATCTTCCCTTCTTATTTTGTACCTAATTCTTAGTTCTAAGGTTTTGTATTATAATAGTAGAATTTTTGGTGTATTCCTTAGATGCTCATGACATGTTGACTCCGGCTCTTGGGGATGGTTTTAGACTATTTAACTGTTTGTTTTGCTTAATAGATTCTGTAATTTACTCACGTCTATGAAATGTTGAAAATGAGTTGGGATTTTGGAAAGAAACTGTAACTATGTGACTGTTGGATAGCCTAGTTCCACGATAGGTGCCATCACGGCCGGTTTAGGATTTAGGGTCGTGACAAGTTGGTATCAGAACCTAGGTTACATAGGACTCAACGGTTATGAGAAGGTTTAGTAGAGTCTTGCGGATCGGTACAGAGACGTCTGTACTTATCTTCGAGAGGCTGCGGAACCCTTAGGAACAATCTCATTTTTCTTGAATTTTGTCCTGCCATTTTGTTAACTCTGGAAATCTAAACTTCTGTTGTTTCATTCTCTCGCAGATGGTGAGGACTCGCGTTACCGGTCAGGGTGATCAGCCACAAGTTAGACCAACGATAGGTCGAGGCCGTGGTCAAGGCCGTGGTAGAGGTAAGGGGCAAGCCCGTGCAGTAGCCAAATCAGTACCAGTTGATCCCCCTACTATTTGGGATCAGATTCCCGCTGTAGATACTCCAGTGGGACAAGCTCAGGCACAGGCAGTTCCTATTGTTATTCCGGGTCTTCAGGAGACCTTGGCTTAGATCCTTACTGTATGTAACACCCTTGCTCAGGTAGTTTCTGCCACTTCTCAGGCTGGGGAGGTAGTCAGACTCGATTTGCCCGGACACCTGAGCAGGTTACCTAGGGCCAACAGACACCGGAGGCGGTTCCAGCCCAGCCGGTTGCTCCAGTTTGGGACTTCGTGGTTCCGACTATGCTAGAGAACGAGTAGCGTAGACTGCAAAGATTTAGTAGACTTCATCCTCCGACGTTTAGTGGTTCTGAGGGCGAGGATGCCCATGGTTTTCTGGATAAGTGTAAGAGGATGCTGCGTACTGCTAGGATTTTAGAGACCAGTGGGGTCTCGTTTTCTACTTTTCAGTTTTCTAGTGCTGCTTTCACTTGGTGAGAGTCTTTTGAGAGGCGTAGTACTGTTGGTTCAGCACCCCTCACCTGCCAGCAGTTCTCCACTATCTTCTTGGTGAAGTATGTACCCTAGTCTCGCAGGGAGGAGCAACGCAGGCATTTTGAGCAGCTGCGTCAGGGGGAGCTATCACTGACGCAATATGAGATGCGGTTTTCAGATTTGGATCTTCATGCCACCGAGTTGGTCCCTACTGATAGGGAGAGGATTAGGAGGTTCGTGGATGGCCTCACTTATTAGCTCTGCCTTTTCATGAAGCAGGAGAGGGTATCAGATGCTACATTCGAGCAGGTTGTTGATATTTCTCGAGATATTGAGTCGGTTTGCCTCCAGGAGCGGAAGGAGAGGGAAGCCAAGAGGACTCGTGGATCGGGTGGTTCTAGTGGTGCTCCTTCCAGGGGGCAGTTTCAGCATGGTAGAGGTCGTTCATTCAGGCCTCCTCAATCAGTCCGCCCAGCCTATAGTGGTGCATCTTCGGGGCATGGACCCCGCAGTTCTCAGCCAGGTCATTTTTCATTCAGTGCCCTCCCAGCCCAGAGTGCAGCTCGAGCACCACCAGTTCAGAGTTCCTCTATGCATGATTATTCTAGTGGCCATTCTGGTGCCAAGAGTTTCTATAAGTCCCCGTCTCCAGCTCCGGGGAGTTGTTTTGAGTGTGGAGAGTTTGGGCACATGTGGAGGCAGTGTCCCCTTTGTCCTGGTGGTTCTTCTCAGTAGAGGGGCCAACCCTAGACTTTAGCTCCAGTTACTTCACCACCCACCCTGATAGCCATGGGTGGTAGTCAGTCAGCTAGAGACCACCCTAGAGGGGGAGGTCGAGCAGGTGGAGGTCAGGCCCGTATTTATGCGTTTCCAGCCAGGCCAGATTCTATGGCCTCCGATGTCGCAGGTATTGTCTCAGTCTGTTGTCGAGATGCTTTGGCTTTATTTGATGCTGGTTCTACATATTCTTAGGTGTCGTCCTATTTTGCCCACTTCCTGGATTTGCCCCGTGAGAATTTAGTTACGTCTGTTCATGTGTCGACTCCGGTGGGCGATACTATTGTTGTGGACTTTGTGTATCGGCAGTGTGTGATATCTATTGGGGGTCTGGAGACCCGAGTAGACCTACTGTTACTCAGCATGGTCGATTTTGATGTGATATTAGGCATGTATTGGTTATCTCTGTGTCATGTTATCCTTGGTTGTCACGCTTTGACCATGACCTTAGCTATGCCAGGATGTCCGAGGGTTGAGTGGAGAGGTTCTTCTGAGTATGTGCCTAGCAGAGTGATTTCCTACCAGAAGGCCCAACGCATGGTTGAGAAGGGGTGTTTATTATATCTGGCTTTTGTGAGGGATAGTGGTGAGACTCTCGCTATTGATTCGGTTACTATGGTCCGTGGCTTTATGGACGTGTTTCCTGCAGACCTGCCAGGCATGCAACCTGAAAGGGACATTGATTTTGGGTATTGACCTGGTGCCAGGCACTCAACCTATTTCTCTTCCACCTTATCGTATGGAACCGGCGGAGCTAAAGGAATTAAAGGAGCAGCTTCAGGAACTCCTAGATAAAGGGTTCATTCGGCCTAGTGTGTCACCTTCGGGTGCACCGGTGTTGTTTGTAAAGAAGAAGGATGGTTCTATGCGTATGTGTATCGATTATCGGCAACTGAACATGGTTACGGTTAAGAACCGGTATCCCCTGCCTCGTATTGATGACTTGTTTGATCAGTTGCAGGGTGGCAGGGTGTTACCAAGATTGACTTGTGTTCTGGCTATCATCAGTTGAAGATTCGGGGGCCAGACATTCCGAAGACTGCTTTCAGAACTAGATATGGTCATTATGAGTTTCTAGTTATGTCTTTCGGGCTGACCAATACCCCAGCAGCCTTTATGCACTTGATGCACAGTGTATTTCGGCCTTATCATGAGCAGCATTTGAGAGTTGTGCTTCAGACCTTGAGGGAGAAGATGATTGTATGCAAAAAATTTGAAGTGTGAGTTATGGATTGATTCACTAGCATTCTTGGGACACGTGGTGTCCAGTGAGGGTATTTGGGTCGACCCAAAGAAGATAGAGGCACTGCAAAGCTGGCCTAGACCGTCATCAGCTACTGAGATTTGCAGTTTCCTTGGTTTGGCAGGGTACTATCGTCGTTTTGTAGAGGGATTTCCATTATTGCAGAACCTATGACCAGAATAACCCAGAAGGGTGCTTAGTTCAGGTGGATTGAAGAGTATGAGGAGAGATTTCAAAATCTCAAGCCAGCTTTGACTACAGCTCTGGTGTTGGTTTTGCCTACAGGTCCAGGTTCTTATACAGTTTACTGTGAAGCTTCGAGAGTTGGACTTGGAGCAGTTTTGATGAAGGATGGTAGGGTGATTTTACGCGTCCAGACAGTTGAAGGTGCACAAGAAGAATTATCAAGTGCACGATCTTGAGCTAGCAGCTGTTGTCCACGCCTTGAAGATTTGGCGTCATTATTTATATAGAGTGCATTGTGAGATTTTCACTAATCACCGTAGTTTGCAGCATATGCTTAAGAAGAATGATCTGAATTTGCCTCAGAGGAGGTGGTTGGAGCTTCTCAAGGATTATGACCTCACTATTTTATATCATCCGAGGAAGGCCAATGTAGTGGCCGATGCCTTGAGTCGTAGAGCTGAGAGTTTGGGGAGTCTAGCCTACCTTTAAGTAGCAGAGCAGCCATTAGCACTTGATGTTCAGGCTTTAGCGGGTTAGTTGGTGAGATTGGATCTATCAGAGCCCCCGCGAGTATTGGCTTGTGTAGCCTCTAGGTCTTCTCTTTATGATCAGATTAGAGCACGCCAGTATGATGATCCATACTTGCTTGTTCTTCAGGACAGGGTCTATTGCGGTGATGCCAGGGATGTGGTTATCGTTGACGATGGGGTCATGAGGATGCAGGGCCGGATTTGCGTGCCCAATGTGGATGGACTTCGAGATTTGACTCTAGCTGAAGCCCATAGTTCGCGGTATTCCATCCATCCGGGTGTCTATTTTGGGTCGTCAGGTCAGAAAGCTAAGGTCTAAGGATATAACTTCAGTGAAGGTTCAGTGGAGAGGATAGCCAGTGGAGGATGCTACCAGGGAGACCGAGCGGGAGATGTGGAGCAGATATCCACATTTATTCGAGACTCCAGGTATGTTTCTAGACCCGTTCGAGGATGAACATTTGTTTAAGAGAGGGGAATGTAATTACCCGGCCGGTCGTTTCGTGAGATTAGCCTTTTTCCCCCGTTTCTGCTTTATCATATGTTTCTTATCCTATTTATGTTGTGTTGGTCCGGTTGGTTCGGTTCGGAGTGGTCGTGGTGAGAACTGAGACACTAAGTCTCTTAAAGTAGCTTAATAGTTGAAAAAGTCAACTAGGAGATGACTTATTGGTAAACGACCCTGGAATGCAGATTTAATGGCTCGGATAGCTTCGATAGGTGATTTGGGACTTAGGAGTGTGTTCGGAATGAAGTTTTGATGTCCGGTGTAGAATTAGACTTGAATTGGTGAAAGTTAGTTTTTGGCGATTTCCGGTCAGTAGGGAAAAATAGGCTATCGGGGTCGGAATGGAATTCCGACAGTTGGAGCAGGTTCGTAATGTCATTTTGGATATGTATGTAAATTTTCAGGTCAATCGGATGTGTTTTGGTTGGTTTTGGCATCATTGGCGAAATTTAGAAGTTTCAAAGTTCATCGGCTTGAATTTGATGTGATTTTAGTGTTTTTTGTGTTTCGAAGGCTCGACTAAGTTCGAATGAGGTTATGGGATCTGTTGGTATGTTTGGTTGGGGCCTCGAGGGGCTTGGGATTGATTTTGGATGGTTAATGGAGGTTTGGACTTAGTAATTGCAGCAAAAATTGCTGCTAGTGTGGCCACACCTGCGGATGGGGAGCCGCAGGTGCGAAGGTCATGCGCAGGTGAGAGAAGAGGCCAGGTTGGAGGAGGCCACAGGTGTGAGGCATGGGCCGCACCTACGAAGCCGCAGGTGCTAGTGAGGCATCGTAGGTGCGAGAATTGGACTTTTAGTGGAATTTCGTAGGTGCGGATTAACTGGACATAAAGTATGAATAGGTGCCTCCGCAAAATTTTGGGCATTTCTTCCATTTTTGCATGTGGGTTGAGCTAGTTTAGGAGCAAATTGAAGAGAGAATTCCAGAGTCTACAGTGGAGGTAAGTTTCCCGGATTAAAAACTCGTTTCTATGTTATTTTGTGACGGATTAGGCTTGGAATTTGAGGAATTAAAGTAGAAAAATTGGGAAAAATGGGAGGAAAATTTGGAAATTTCTTTTGGGGTTTTGAGTCGACAATTGAGGTCGGATTTTTGTAAATTTGGTATGGGTAGACTCGTAAGGGAATGAGGATTCTAGTTTTGTAATTTTTATCGAATTCCAACACGTGGGCTCGTGGCTCGGGTTTGGCCAATTTCGGGAATTGTGCTTAAAATTGATAGCTTTTGATTGGGTTTTGTTCCTTTAGCATATATTGATGATGTTAATCTGGTTACGGGGAGCATTTGTGAGCCAATTCGAGGGGCAAGAGCATCGCGGAGTAGCTTTTGGGATGTTTTGAGGTAAGTAACGATTTTAACTCTAAACCTGAGGGTATGACACCCCGTTATTTGATATTGTTTTGGTAAATGAGGTGATGCACATTCTAGGTGACGAGCGTGGGGGCGTGAACTGATAGGGATTGTGACCTGGTCCGTCCCCTAGTGACTATTAAGCCGCGTATTCGATTTGAAATCCTGCGATATCCTGTATTTTAGAAATTTATACTTGTTCATGGGCTGTGAGCCATGTTTGGGGCCTAGTGCCGACCTGTTTAGACCCTGAGAGGTACTTTTACACTATTCTACCACTATCCTGATAGAACATCTGTGAACTAAGTCATGTTTACCACTTGTTGTTATTCTCACTATTATCGCACTATTTGAAACTCTGAGAGGTATTTTGGGCTGAGTCCCGTGAGTTGAGATGAATTTCCCGAGTGGCTTGTGAGGATGACTGAGTGAGGCCTAAAACCAAGTATGTGAGGATAGTTATGGACGGGTTGCACGCCGCAGCAATATATATGTTATATATTACATATTGATCGGGTTGCATGTCGTAGCAATATAGACTATAAATGTGTCGGGTTGCACGCCGCATCAATATAGATTATAAATGGGTCGGGCTGCACGACACATCAATATAGATTATATATATATGGATCGGGCTGCACGCCAAAGCAATATATGTTTCACCAATAAGTCAACTCTCAGTTGACTTTTTCAACTATTAGGCTACTTTAAGAGACTAAATGCCTCAATTCTCACCATGACAACACCGGACCCAAACCAACTGACCCAACACAACAAAAACAAGATAGCAATATATGACAAATGCAGAAATGGGGGAAACGGGGTAAATCTCATGGAACGACCGGCTGGGTCGTTACATCCTCCCCCTCTTAAACAAACGTTCGTCCTCGAATGGGTCTAGAAACAAACTTGGAGTCTCGAATAAGTGAGGATATCTGGCCCGCATCTCCCGCTCGATCTCCCAGGTGGCATCCTCCACTGGGTGCCCTCTCCACTGAACCTTCACTGAAACTATATCCTTAGACCTCAGCTTCCTGACCTGTCGACCCAAAAAGCCATTGGCTCTACCTCATTTGACATATCACCCTCGAGCTGAACCGTGATGAAGTCCAAAACATGAGACGGGTCACCAACATACTTCGGGAGCATCGAAACATGGAATACCTGATGAATACTCGATAAACTGGGAGGCATAGCAAGCCTATAAGCCACCTCCCCAACCCTCTGAAGAACCTCAAATGGCCCAATAAACTTGGGACTCAGATTCCCCCTCTTCCCGAATCTCATAACACCCTTCATGGGCGACACCTTCAACAACACCTTATCCCCAACCATGAAAGACACATCTCGAACCTTCCAGTCCACATAACTCTTCTGCCTAGACTGCGCCATGCAAAGCCGCTCCTGAATCAACTTCGCCTTACCCAACGCATCCTGAACGAAGTCTGTTCCCAATAGCCTAGCCTCGCCCAGCTCAAACCAACCAACCGGAGATCTGCACCTCCTACCATATAAATCCTCATACATAGCCATATGGATACTCAACTAATAGTTGTTATTATATGCAAATGTCGCTAGTGGAAGAAACTGGTCCTATGAACCACCAAAGTCAATCACACAAGCACGCAACATGTCCTCCAAAATCTGAATGGTACGCTCCGACTGCCCGTCGGTCTGAGGATGAAACGTTGTGCTCAACTCAACCTGAGTACCCAACTCTCTCTGCATAGCTCTCCAAAACTGAGATGTGAACTGAGTACTTCTATCGGAAATGATAGAAACTAGAACCCCATGCAATCGGAAAACCTCCCTGATATAAATCTTAGCTAAACTCTCCGAAGAATAAGTAGTACCAACAGGAATGAAGTGTGCGGACTTGGTCAGCCAATCCACAATAACCCATATAGCATCAAACCTCCTTGAAGTCCGTGGGAGTCCAACTACGAAGTCCATGGTGATCCGCTCCCACTTCCACTCCGGAATATCAAATCTCTGAAGCAATCCACCTGGTCTCTGGTGCTCATACTTGACCTGCTGACAGTTGAGACACCGAGCCACAAACTCCACAATATATTTCTTCATCCTCATCCACCAATAATGTTGCCTCAAATCCTGATACATCTTTGCGGCACCCGAATGGATGGAATACCGCGAACTATGGGCCTCTACTAGAATCAAAACTCGAAGCCCATCTACATTGGGCACGCAAATCCAGCCCTGCATCTTCATGACCCCATCATCACCAATAACCACATCCCTAGCATCACCGCGACGGACCCTGTCTTGAAGAACAAGTAAATATGGATCATCATACTAGCGTGCTCTAATCTGATCGTAAAAAGAAGACCAGGAGGCTACACAAGCCAACACCCGGGGGGGGCTCTGACAGATCCAATCTCACCAACCGACCCGCTAAGGCTTGAACATTAAGGGATAATGGATGCTCTGCTACTAGAAGGTAGGCTAGACTCCCCAAACTCTCTGCTCTGTGACTTAGGGCATCAGCCACTACATTGGCCTTCCCCGGATGATATAAGATAGTGAGGTCATAATCCTTGAGAAGCTCTAACCATTTCCTCTGATGCAAATTCAAGTCCTTCTGCCTCAGCAGATACTGCAAACTGCGATGATCAGTGAAAATATCACACTACACTCCATACAAATAATGCCGCCAAATCTTCAAGGCATGAACAATGGCAGCTAACTCAAGATTGTGCACTGGATAATTCTTCTCGTGCAACTTCAACTATCTAGACGCGTAGGCAATCACCCTACCGTCCTTCATCAATACCGCTCCCAAACCAACTCTAGAAGCATCAAACTAGACTGTGTAAGAACCCGATCCAGTAAGCAAAACTAGTACCGAAGTTGTGGTTAATGTTGACTTGAGCTTCTGAAAGCTCTCCTCACACTCATCAGACCATCTGAATGGAGCACCTTTCTTGGTCAATCTGGTCAAAGGTGAAGCAATAGAAGAGAATCCCTCCACAAAGCGATGGCAATATCCCGCCAAACCAAGGAAACTCCAAATCTCTATAGCTGAGGACGGTCTGGGCCAACTCTGCACCGCCTCTATCTTCTTCGAATCAACCTGAATACCCTCACTAGACACCACGTGCCCCAAGAAAGCTACCGAACCAAGCCAAAACTCACACTTGGAGAATTTTGCATAAATATTCTCCTCCCTCAACCTCTGTAACACAACTCTCAAATGCTGAGCATGCTCTTCCTGGCTACGAGAATAAACCAGGATGTCATCAATGAACACAATGACAAAAGAATCAAGGTAAGGCTGAAACACGTTGTTCATCAATTGCATGAACACAACTGGGTCATTGGTCAGCCCAAATGACATAACCAAGAACTCACATCTGGTCCTGAAAGCAGTCTTCGGAATGTCAGAATCCCGAATCTTCAACTAATGATACCCAGATCTCAAGTCAATCTTGGAAAACACTCTGACTCCCTGAAGCTGGTCAAATAAATCATCAATGAGGGGCAAGGGATACCGGTTCTTTACCGTAACTTTGTTCAGCCGCCGATAATCAATACACATACGCATGGACCCATCCTTCTTCTTCACGAACAATGCCGGTGCACCCCAAGGTGACACACTAGGCCGAATGAACCCCTTATCCAGTAGTTCCTAAAGCTGCTCCTTCAATTCCTTTAGCTCCGTTGGTGCCATATGATAAGGTGGAATAGAAATAGGTTGGCTGCCTGACACCAAGTCAATACTAAATCAATATCCCTGTCAGGTGGCATGCCTGGCAGGTCTGCAAGAAACACATTCGAAAAGTCACGGACCACAGGAACTGAATCAATAGCAGGAGTCTCACCACTGACATCCCTCACAAAGGCCAAATAAGATAAACACCCTTTCTCAACTATGCGTTGAGCCTTCAGGTAGGACATCACCCTGCTAGGCATATACTCAGAAGAACCTCTCCACTCAACCCTCGGACACCCTGGCATAGCTAAGGTCAAGCTCTTAGCGTGACAATCAAGAACAACATGGCACGGTGATAACCAATCCATGCCCAATATCACATCAAAATTGACCATGCTGAGTAACAGTAGGTCCACTCGGGCCTCCAGACCCCCAATAGATATCATGCACGACCGATACACATGGTTCACAACAACAGTATCACCCACCGTAGTCGACACATGAACAAAGGTGACTAGAGACTCACGGGGCACATCCAGGAATATGTAGAACTAGGGTCAAATAAAGCCAAGGCATCTCGGCAAAAGACTGAGACAATACCTGCGATCACGGCATCTGAAGCCATAGCATCTGGCCTGGCTGGAAATTCGTACATGCGAGCCTGACCTCCCCCTGCTCAACCTCCCCCTCTAGGGCGACCTCTGGCTGACTGACTACCACCCCTGGATGCCTGGGCGGGTGGTGAAGTAACTGGAGCTGAAGTCGAGGGTTTTCCCCTCTACTGAGAATATCCACCGGAACAGCAGGGACACTGCCTCCACACGTGCCCGAACTCTCCACACTCAAAACAACTCCCTGGAGCTGAAGGTGGGAACTGATAGAAACCCCTAGCACTAGAACGGCCACTGAAAGACTCATGCCTAGGAGAACTCTGAACTAGGGGTGCTCGAGCTGCACTCTGAGCTGGGAGGGCACCAAATGAAGTACATCCTGACTGAGAACCACGGGGACCATGCCCCGAAGATGCACCACTATATGCTGGGCGGCCTGACTGAGGAAGCCTGAATGAACGGCCCTAACCCTGCTGAAACTGCCCCCTGAAGAGAGCAACACTAGAACTGCCCAAACCACGAGGCCTCTTGGCCTCCCTCTCCTCCCGCTCCTGGCGGCGAGCAGACTCAATATCTCGAGCTATGTCTATAACCTGCTCGAATGAAGCATCCGATACTCTCTCCCGAGTCATAAATAGTCGGAGCTGATAAGAAAGACCATCTACAAACCTCCTCATCCTCTCTCTATCAGTAAGGACAATCTCAGAAGCATGCCTAGCCAACTCGGAAAATCTCATCTCGTACTGAGTAACTGATAACTCTCCCTGACGCAGCTACTCAAACTGCCTACGCTACTCCTCTCTGTAGGACTGAGGAACATACTTCTCCAAAACTATCACGGAGAACTGCTGCCAGGTGAGAGGTGCTGAACCAACCGGCCTACACCTCTCGAATGACTCCCACCAAGTAAAGGCAGCACCCGCAAACTGAAATGTAACAAATGAGACCCCATTGGTGTCCAAAATACCCGCAGTACGTAGTATCCTCTGGAACTTATCTAGAAACCCCTGGACATCCTCGCCCTCTATACCGCTGAAAGTCAGAGGCTGAAGTCTATTGAACCTCTCCAACTTGCGCTACTCGTCCTCAGGCATAGCAGGGACCATATAATCCTGGACCGGAGCAACTTGCTGAGCTGGGGATGCTCCCGGTGCCTGAATACCCCGTGCAGCCTGCTCAGGTGCCCGGACAGCTGGAGTCTGATTGCCTCCCCGGCCTAAGTTGTGGTGGCAGTAGAAGACATGGCGATTGCCTGAGCCGAACTGGTGCACACTGTCAATATCTGAGACAGGGTCACCTGAAGACCCGGAATAATCATAGGCACTGTCAGTGCCTGAGCCTGCCCCGCTGGAACACCATCGGCGGGAACCTGATCCTGATCGATAGGGGGATCCTGTGGTACTGTCCCAGCTACTGCACGGGCTGGCCCCTACCTCTACCAAGGCCTCGATCGCGGCCTCGACCTCTCACTGGTCTAGCTGGCGTCTGTTCACTCTGATCGGTATGGCGTTCCCTCACCATCTGTGAGAGAATGAAACAACATAAGTTGAGATTCGAGAATCAATAGATTAGCACGAAAGAGTTCAAGAAAGTTAGAAATGTTTCCTAAAAGTTTGGCAGCCTCTTGAGGATAAGTACAGACGTCTCTACCAATCCGTAAGATTCTACTAAACATGCTCATGATCGTTGAGTCCTATGTAACCTAAGCTCTGATACAAAATTGTCACGACCCCAAATCCTAAATCGGCCGTGATGGCACCTATCGTGGAACTAGGCTAGCCAATAATGCCATGTTTACAGTTTCTTTCAAAATCCCAATCAATTTCAAGCATTTCATAACATATACAGAGTTTACTAAATACATTAGGCCAATAAACAGTGCAACCAACCCCAAAACCCGAAGCCAACATTTCATGAGCATCTAAGAAAAATAAGCCAAAGGTATACTTTTATAATACAAAACCTCCGAATAAATGGATAGATACAACAAGAAAGGAAAATAGAGATGTTGCGGACGCTGAACAGCTACCTCTAAATCCCGTACTCCGGCTCCGCACGGAATAGATAGCTAATTCTCGGTATCTGCACATGAATCTGCACACAGGGGTGCAGGGAGTAATATGAGTATTCCAACTCTGTAGTAACGAAAATAAATCAAGTCTAAGAGGCAAGGAAACACATAAAATCAATGTCATCAATTCACAATATGCACAGCCTTACTTTGCAACAGTACAAACATAGATATATGAAATCGTAATGCCTTAAAACCAACTTCAAAAAATTCCTTTGAATAATGTATATTTTTAACAACTTCAAACCAAAAGATTTTGTATGAAAATGAAATGAATCAAATAGAGTCCCCTCGGGCAAAACATATTTCATAAGTTCATAGTGAAAGTAGTAAAATCATAAGTAGCCCCTCGGGCAAAATATATTTCATAAGTTGAGAGTGAAAGTAGTAAAATCATAAGTAGCCCCTCGGGCAAAACATGTACCATAATCAGCCCCTTGGGCATGCCTCACAGTCACTCATATCAACCCCTCGAGCATACCTCACCACCACTCGTAATCAATCAATCAGCACCTCACAGTCACTCATGTCTCCCAATCACTCGGCACTCGGCACTCGGCACTCGGCACCTGGTGCGCTCATTGGGGGTGTGTGCAGACTCCGGAGGGGCTCCTTCAGCCCAAGCATTAATATCAAGCCACCTCGGGGCGTATCATATCCTCACAATCAGGCCCTCGGCCTCACTCAGCAAAACCTCTCAAAAATCCCCTCGGGCGAATCAGTAAAGCAGGCTACTCGACCCAGAACAACATTTTTAAATCTCAAGTAGTGTAAATCAGGCTGAGTTTCGAAAAACAGTAAGCACAATGTGACTGAGTGAAATCCTCAATAAATAGTGAGGAAAACAGCAGTAAAAAGCCCCCAAGGGGTCTAAACATATCGGCACGAGGCCCCAAACACGGCTTATAGACCAAATATTTCAATAATCTTTAGAACATAATTTAACATAAGGTTTTGAGTAAAATATGCAACTCATTAGTTGCCGCGGAGTGGACCTAATCCAATCCAAAAATCAATGTGTGCCACATACTCGTTATCCGACATGTGCGCCATTCTAAAATCAGTGAGAAATACGTAGTCCGGGTTTTCATACCCTCAGGACAAGATTTCTAGCTATTACTTACCTCTACCGGGCCACTACTCTAGTCCGCTATGCTCTTGCCCCTCAAATTGGCTCCCGATTGCTCTGAATCTAGCCAAAACCAGTTTAACATTATTAATATATACTAAAGGAACACAACCCAATTGAAAACTATCAAGTTATACAAGAATCTCGAAATTCGGCCAAACCCGAGCCCCGAGCCCCGGGCCCACATCTCGGAATTCGATAAATTTTACATCACTAGAAATTTCTTCCTCCCACGATTATACACATACCAAAACCATCACAATCGGATCACAATTGCCTACCCAAATTGCCAAAAGAATTTTCCAATGCTCCACCCATTTTTCCCAACCTTTTCCTACTTTAATCCGTCAATTTACAAGCCTAATCCGAACAAAATAGCATAGAAACGACTTTAACAACCCGGGAACTTACCTCCACTGAAGAACCACGATTTTTCTCTTCAATTTTCTTCAAAAGAGCTCCAACCGCATGCAACACTAGTGAAATGAATAAAATTTCACGGAGGCCTCTTTTATATTGTTCTGCCTAGCAATTCCGCACCTGCGGACTCGCACCTGCGGTCCCAGGTGCGCACTTGTGGCCCCTTCTAACGGACCAATTCTCGCACCTGTGGCCCCTTCTACGCACCTGCGTCTTCGCAGGTGCGGCCATCTCTTCGTACCTGCAACCATCTGCTGCAATTTTCCAAGTTCAAAACTCCGCCAACCATCCGAAATCAATCTCGAGCCCCTCGGGGCCCCAACAAAACATACCAACACACCCCTTAGCATTATTCCAACTTAGTCGAGCTTTCGAAACACCAAAAACAACATGAAAATACCAAAATTACATCAAATTTAAGCCTATGAACTTTGAAACTTCCAAATTTCGCCAACTACGCCGAAACCGACCGAAACACCTCTGGTTGACCTGAAATTTTGCACACATACTCAAAATGACATTACGGACCTGCTCTAACTTCCAGAATCCCATTCCAACCCTGATAGCCTATTTTCCACTGCCGGCCGGAAATCGCCAAAAACTAACTTTCGCCAATTCAAGCCTAATTCTACACCGGACATCACAACTTCATTCCGAATACACTCCTAAGTCCCAAAATACCTAACGAAGCTATTTGAGCCATAAAATATGAATTCCGAGGTCGTTCACCAATAAGTCAACTCTCAGTTGACTTTTTTAACTATTAGGCTACTTTAAGAGACTA
>ML320463.1:0-14412 GCA_005239505.1 Nicotiana paniculata
AACTCGTAACAAAATAGATAAGTTACAACGGGACTTCATCTGGGGATCATGTGAAGAAAAAAAAAATTCACTTAGTCAATTGGACAAACATCTGTAAACCTAAAGATAAAGGGGGCTTAGGACTTCATAATGCCCATGAAAAAAATCTAACTATCTTAGCTAGCCTCACATGGAGATTGTTAACCCACTCAGCCTCTCCATGGGAAACTTTGATCTACAATAGATATGGATTAGGACCAAGGGGGAACCGAAACACTCCCATTTGGAAAGCCTTGATTAAGGGATGTGAGGTGTGTTCTAAAGGTATTACTTGGTCACCCCATATCAACTCTAATATTAACATTTGGAACCAAAAATGATTCCAAGATTCCTATAATTCCGCGGCCTAGTACAAAGACCCCTAACACTCTATCAAGATAACCTTAAAATAAGGGATTTATACATTAAAAAAAATTGGGTCGTTGATAAACTATCAATGACTATCCCTCATGAAATCCAGGATATTATTACACACACTAAAATACGCAAAAAAGGTCCACTATCTGATATCTCTGTTTGATCACTAGATTCCAAAGGAATTCTTAATACAAAAAGTTGTTACACACTACTAGAACCAACTAGTCAACCAAAGGATGCATTTGATTGGATCTGGACATTACAATGTCCAAATAAAATTAAACATCTTTTTTGGAAATGCCTTCATAATCGAATTCCATGCAGAAATTACCTATCTAGAATAGGCATGAACATCAACCCACACTACCCTATATGTAAATCACACAAATTAGAAACCACCACCCACATCTTCCTGGAATGTTTTCCAGCAAAACAGTTTTGGGATAACTTAGGTGGAATACACATAGACATCGATAGGGGGGAACACTGGCTTATACAGTTAAGAGACCACACAAACTCCCTAGCCCATAATTTGATTGATTGGAGTTTTTTCCTTCCTTTCGCCGTGTGGGGCATTTGGATCAACAGAAACAACAATAATAACAATAATACATCTTCTTACATTAATGAAGGCTATATCCTGCAGTTCAATTTAAACTACTAGCTACTTATAATCCAATACCATTGGGAAAAAATCAAAATAAAAATTCATTGGTTAAGACCACAACCAGGATGTTATAAAATAAATGTGGATGCCAGTTTTATGTCACAACAAGCCAGGATTGAGGGTGTCATTCGTAATGAAGGAGGAGACTGGATAGTAGAATTCCATAAAAATATCACCTTAAGAGGATCAGTAGAAGGAGAATTAAAAGCTATTAGGGAAGGGATACAATTGGCTCATGAGTGGAACATATTCCCGTTGGAAATTGAGATTGATTCAGTAGAAGAAATACATGCAGTTCACAATGGCAACAAATTCTATGAATCTCTTATTACTAAATGCAGGTTGTTAATACACCACGCGAAGGGGATCCTCCTCAGGCATAGCTTCCGGGAAGGAAACAAAGTAGCTCACTCAATGGCAAAGATGGACAATTCTCGCCTGAAGAAAAGAAGACAAGTTTTTGTAATCCCACCAATCGATGTACTAGACTATGTAATGGTAGATAAAAATAATATTTCCTTTTATACTAAGTATCTTACTCTAACTGGTTGCAACTGATTAGCAAGCCTAGACAATGAATGTGCCCGACGAGACACATGCTATGTAGTAAACAATATGTGATCTTTTGGTTATAAATATCCTGTTCGCTCAAAAAACTCATATTTTGCTTAATTTAAGACCAAAGGGGTCATCAACTTTAAAAGTGAAGTGGGTAATTATTTGCAAACCCAAGAGGTCAAAGGCTTAAGTTCAACCATTTTCTCTGAAACGGCCTTTTAATTATTTTTTAATTTATTAATTTAGTAACACGAGGGAAAACTAACCGGTGGACTTGGACACTGGCGGGGATCGGAAGAGGAGCGCGCTCACTCATGCACGACGTGGTCGGTCAAAACCCTAGGCTATTACTTAATTAACCAGTGCTGCGTAATCTTTGCTGTATTTGCCGGATCGGAATCAACTTTTGCAGATACCTTTGCATTATTCCAGGTAATTCAATATGCAGCATTAATGATTCGAATTTAGCATATGATTAGAACTTGTATTTGAATTACTCAACTGGTAGGCAATTGCGTGCCTTCAGGTTCGTTGCGGAACACATCTGTAGCATTCACAGTAAATCTCAGATCCTTTATTTTACTCGCTTTGTAAAGATAATTTAGTGGATCGAATTATGAATTTGCATTCTTATGTGATAAGTCTGTAGTGCCTTCAATAGACAATGTACCATATGTAATTGCTAGTGTTTTTGTGGACCTAAATTTCAATTTCAGGTCTGTTGCGTGTCTGGTTCGTGCATGCATGTTTCGTCTGCTCATGCAATCCTAGTGATTTATTTGCCATCAGGATTCTAACTGGAAATCCTTTTAATCTAGAATAGATAGCTCGAGCTTGTTATTGTCGCAAAGCTACATGCTGAGCATTTGAGTGATATTTGATGTGATTGTAATTGAGTTATGTCTTCAGATTCCGTCTCAGGCAATCTTAATTATTTTTTTTAATTAGATGGAAGGATTGGCAATAGATCTTTGAATTGTTCTGAGATTTAAATGTTTACTATAATTTTTTGGGATTAAAGTTATATACACAAACATACACAAACATTTTACTATTTTTTATACGCTATCAGTGTAATTTCACATGTTATAGCAGGTTACTTATCATTTATTCTTGCTTACCAATTAATTCTATTAAATAGAATTACCTACAATTATTTTTTAAGTGACCTGACTGTATAATAAATATTTTTAACACTATAGGTGCATAGAAATTAAACTCTAATTTTATAGGGGATAAAATGATTTTCTAACCATAATTTCTCGACTCTGTTGCAGTTTGTGTCTGATAAACATAACCTAGTCAAGATTTTATGATGGCTGGTCAGCGAAATAGCTATGGGAAGCGCTCCCATTCTCAGTCTAATTATGCTGACAATGGGAAAAACAAAAGGAGAAATACTGGTTCCGCTAAGGATCCTTCCTCTTTCGGTCCTGACAACATAGTGTATCGGTACTTATGCCCTGGGAAGAAGATCGGCAGTATTATCGGCAAGGGAGGTGAGATTGTTAAGCAATTAAGGGTTGACACTAAGTCTAAAATCAGGATTGGTGAGACGGTGCCTGACTGTGAGGAACGTATTGTCATTATCTACAGCTCAAGTGAGGACACAAACGACTTTGATGGCTCTGAAGATCGTGTTTGTTCTGCCCAGGATGCACTTTTGATGGTCCATGAGAAAATTGTTAGCGACACAGTTGACAAGGACTCTGAGGATGCTCCCCAGGTTACTGTTAGGCTTCTAGTACCTTCACATCAGATTGGATGTATTCTTGGGAAAGGGGGTCAGGTAGTACAGAACATTCGAACTGGTGCTCAGATTCGTATATTGAAAGATACCCATTAGCCTGCATGTGCACTGAGCTCGGATGAACTTGTGCAGGTAATGGAGGATCATATCCTATTTGACTTTACAGCACTGTTATAGCTATTAAGTACTTATTTACATGATTTCATTGGGCTGTTTCAAATAATTGTCTTCCTAAGTAATTTCGATCTAGTGCTGGTTGTTCATTTACGAAGTTGCAATTTTTTTCTTTTTAATTTGTAACTGAATGAAATTGCAGGCTTTCTCATCTGAACCTATTTCTTTTAGTGTTCTTTTGGCGGTCCCCTTTCTGATTTGTCATGTGAAGGAGTAGCCGAATTGTACTTTGCTTTTTGAAACTTTTTTTCTTGTGGCAAGCTTCATTATTGATAAAAATTTTGACCACTTCACCAGTAATTGTCATGTGTTCACGCTAGGATTTCAATGAATCTTATTTGCATGAGTATTGGGGACCTGGAAATTCATTTCCCCGGCTGACCTTGTTACTCGTTGGTTCATTGGGTTTCAGATATCTGGTGAAGCAACTATAGTGAAGAAGGCTCTTTATGATATAGCAACTCGTCTTCATAAGAATCCATCCGGTTCTCAACACTTGCTTGCTTCTGCTGCACAAAATGTCTACTCTTCGAGTTCACTTATAGGTCCTACTGCTGGTGCTCCAATAGTAGGAATGGCCCCATTGATGGGGTCTTATGGGGGTTACAAAGGGGAGACTGGGGACTGGTCAAGGTCTTTTTACCCAGCTCCAATGGATGAGTCATCTTCAAAGGAATTTTCTCTCCGTTTGGTATGTCCTACTGCAAATATTGGAGGTGTTATTGGTAAAGGGGGTGTTATAATCAATCAAATTAGACAAGAATCTGGTTCAGCAATCAAAGTTGATAGTTCTGCTGCTGAAGGTGATGATTGTGTGATTTCAATATCCGCGAAAGAGGTAATTTCTATTTCTATTGATGTTTTACATCGGAGTGTACAATTTGAGGATGTTTGTCCACCTGGGAAGATTTATTTTCGTGCTTCCTTTTTTTCTAGTTTTTCAAGGATACATTTTCTCCAACTGTTGAAGCAGCATTGCGCTTGCAGCCAAGGTGCAGTGAGAAAGTTGTAAAGGATTCTGGTCTTATATCATTCACCACAAGATTGCTAGTCCCAACATCTCAAGTAGGCTGTCTTATAGGGAAGGGAGGAGCCATAATCAATGAGTTGAGGAAAATTACGACAGCTAATATTCGTATACTCTCCAAGGAAAACCTCCCCAAGGTTGCAGCTGAAGATGATGAGATGGTGCAGGTAAGCATATTGATAAGAATTGAAAAGCTTATATTACTCCAAGAGTATCTGCCACTCTTTTTTTGAAATAAAAATAAGTTGGTGGTCTCTCTCTGTACTCAGCATTTGGAGTACGAGTATGACATAGGAATGAAGGGTCTCTGATTTTGGATGTAGACATATTGAGGAACCATATATATCTTTTCTTTAGGTCAATATTAATAGAATTAAGTTGTCTTTAAAAAAAATTAGGAAGGGTCTGGTGAATATAACCTTTGTCCCACTGGTTGCATCGTTCAATTATTCGTTAGTAATTATTTTGTTTTTGATTATCCTGCTGAACTCCTCCGTTCATGAAAGCAACCTCCCCCAGGTCTTTATTTCTCGTGTTAGGTCTTATTAGCATTTCCTTATGCTTAGCATTCTTATCCTTCTTGTTTTTTCTTATTTAGCAGGAGTATTTTGCTATATTTTCTGGTTTACTTATAATTATGCTTGTTATTTGCTCATCTGTCCTCATCTATATGCTTGCAAACATTTATCAGATCTCAGGAGATCTTGATGTTGCGAAGGATGCACTCATGCAAGTATTCACGTTTGAGGGCAAACCTTTTTGAGAGAGAGGGTGCCCTATCTGCCTTTGTGCCAGTTCTTCCCTACCTCCCATTGACAACAGATTCAGATACCTTGAAACATGAAAGTAGAGACACTAGAAGGCATGAACTTGGACATTCTTATTCAGCTGGCTATGGTGGTATGGGTGGTCTTCCACGTGCTGATGGTTATGGAAGTTACAGTGCTGTCCAGTTAACATATGGTTTCATTGCTTAGAGGAACATAATTTGTGAAAATTTTGTGGGATTCCTTAACTTCCCTTGCTATGTATATTTTCTCGAATTTTTGTGCTCGTTTGTTGTTAATTTCTAATTCCATCTGCAGAGTAGCAGCAGTAGCAGCATAGGATATGGAGCTTATGAAGGATATTCTCTTGGGCGTTCTGGTGGTTCTAGGTAAGGTTTTCTGGGCTTTCCACCTTGTCCTGAATTTGGTTGTTATGTTGTCTGCTAAATATACTACAACAACAGCTATGCCTCAATCCCAAGCAAATTGGGGTTGGCTATAGGAATCCTCAAAGTCCATATCGCTCAACCTAAGCTTGTTTCAGTCCAATATTATATAAAATAAAGTTAAAAAGGAAAAGTCTTGAAAGGAAAACCAGCATGAGCTATTCGAGTAAATTTTTGTCTACTTTTAATTCCTATTTAGCTGATAATTGAATATTGATCACATGTTTGTATCTTGCATGTTTACGTCTGACCTTTAGCCATCAATTAGCACTTGTGATACTGATCAATCTCTCTCCATCTTCTGCACATGACTTTTTGTATAGCTTATTTAACTATAATTGCTTCGAATTTGGAAAATGAGAGTTACAATTTCTTGTTCTTATTATTCACATGTTAAGCTACTGCTGTCAGGTCATCCGGGCAGGACCCTGCTTCATGGAGAAAAAGTTATGGTTACTAGAGCGTGTAACCGGACCTGCAGGTAACTCCTGGATCCCCTCTTTGCATTGCATGTTTGCTCTACTTTTTTCATTTGATTGCGCCAAAATATCATAGATAGCTCAGCTATACTAAAGTTATGAGATTCTGGTATGATAACCTAGCCTCTCTCCCTGAATTTGAAACTAATGCTATTCTTTTCCCTTTGCTTCCTTCCCCTTGCAACAAAACAGCTGAGATATACGAAGCCTGAAGTCAGCCTAATGAAGCCTCCTGCCTAAACCAGAAGACCAGATGAATGAGGATTTCTGCACTAAGGCCTACCTTGATGCTTTTTCTTAGGAGGACCATATCTGCAGATTTTACCTACTATCGAAATTTGCCATGCCCTGACACCATATACTTCCAAGCTTAAAATCTTCCGGTCCCAAGAACCCCTGCGTAGCTAGCACGCTTTTATCCTTCTTCCCTTTGTGTGATTGTATTACAGATGCATTAACACTAAAATCTCAGCCATGTCCTGATGTCTTATTTTTAGTCTAAATTTTTTTTTTTTTGGAGGAGTTATAGTATGATTTTCTTATTTGATGGAGCAGATGCTAGACCTGTTGTCCTCATACTGTTCTGTCTAGTTTTTTCTAGTGGATAATTTAATTTATGACCCAATGTTGGAACATAAGCCATTGAGCAGTATCATTTATTTTAAATTTCATTTCATCTTTTCTTGTTTGCTTCTGAAAAGTCTGGATGTTTGCTCAAGATGTGATCATATTCAATCATGTTTTGTTCCCTGATCAATTTATTGGGAAAGCATCTTCCAAATTTAGATGATTATTTTGAAGAGGATTTCGTGGATAGATGAGCATGCAGGTTGAGCTAAAGGTGTGCTTGCCGTTCTCTGTCGACATAGATTTTGAATGTAATTGAATACTGTATTATATACCAGTAAAGATAATTTATCTTATCTGATTTGTGTTGCCAGTCGCTGTGGACCTAACAGTCTCTTTGGAGGAATAAGTTACAGTAAGCAGTAAATTTGGCGGTATGTTTTTGGTATGCTTACAACATGTGCTTGTGGTTATGATTTAGTTTGTGTGCTAGCTAAGATATAATTTGCTTCAATCATCAGGTTAA
This sequence comes from Nicotiana paniculata, assembly GCA_005239505.1. Classification (NCBI taxonomy): domain Eukaryota; kingdom Viridiplantae; phylum Streptophyta; class Magnoliopsida; order Solanales; family Solanaceae; genus Nicotiana; species Nicotiana paniculata. The sequence goes on from ML320463.1 coordinate 7,358, forward strand.
CAGACCTTGGTCCTATTATGCACATAGCATGTATTTCGCTTTCTATGCATTTAGTTCACAAGAATGTTTCCTTTTTCAATTTCAAAAAGCATGTGGTTTCATTTCCCCCTTTTTTCTTGGGGTTGATTCATTTCAGAGGTGAATATTACCATTCCAATTACCTGGTCTTGTTTAGTTCAAGAGTGTGCCTATTCGGATCTAAGTTTCAGCTTGCACTTATTTCCTTTCGTCTTGCCTACTATTCTGAAATGTGGTTGGTGGTTCTTTCTTCTGATGCCTTTGCTATTGCAACCCTTTTGGGAAATAATGCTCCATTTTAAAGAATCATGTGAAGAACACCGATGATTATAACTTATAAGCTTTGACAGAATTATTTTTCACAAACGCAATCATAGTGTACAAGTAGAAGTTGAAGGCTATGTAGCTCCCCTGCAAGTACTTATACGAAGTTGATGCCAAGTAGAAGATGGCCGAGTAAGAAACTGTGTTTTCATTAATCACCAAGAAACTGCTTTTTATGGCCAAGTATACTGTGAACCATGCATATTACAATTAATGTAAGCAATTCTCTCTCAGGAATTTGGAGACACTGGGAATTGTAAATTGTATAGGCAGCTGGCTTGCTTGGTTAAGAGCTGAAATTATGTTAAAGCTCAGCTCACCTCTTATGGTACTTTTTCTGAGAGTGTGTTTTCAATTGCCATTGATTATATTACCTAATTTATGATTATGGGNGGGTTGTCGCCCTTCTTGACCAAACAATTGCATGGTGTATCTGGGAAATAAACATGGAACAGTGTGGTACCTTCACGCCTTTATAAATTAACTTGTCCATTAGGGATCAAATCTTTATGTTTTCGACAAATTTGTGCATCATCTTAAGGGTTACAGAACTGAAAAACGCCGCCTTTAGTTTTGATTATGGAATGACATAGTTAGCTCCCAATGTTTGTCTATCCTTATTGGATTTCAAATTAACCTGTTACCAAGGATTTTAACTTTTCTATATCACAGAACTTGCTGGTGATAATGTTGTATTCATGGTGCCATTAATGAAACACACAGATTTTTTTTTTTATGAAACGCATAGATGTACTAGAGTCACAAAGGAACTTTTGAATTATGAAATCCTAGAAAATTGAATATCTATACATGAGGACCTAAAGGACCTCCGCTACTGTTTACCCTTTTGTTTTAGTTAGGAATAATTTTATGCAGTATTAAATTTATATGATGCACCATAAGCAACCCCATAATTTACAAACGACTAGATATGATGGTAGGTCAAAGTGTCAAACAGACCAAAGACTGCAAAAGCTGAATCAACGAAATTCCATAAAGGAGGGGTTGGCTAATTCATATCCCGACCAGCCAGCTTGGTGGAATATGGAGCAGTAAATTCGTCTACCTAACTCAACATAGAAAGGTCACGAAAGTACAACTAAAGAGCCTGATTTGCGCAGTTCGTTTATTGCCTCTGATAACATCTTAAACCTTAGTGTTCGTACACCATATTTTTTGGGGAGGAGCTTTTGGATTGATTGTGTCTTTTTCTTAAGTTCTTGGGTGATGGGGACAGTGGGTAGTCACATCAAAACCCTAAGAACCCCTCCAAACTATCTTGCTTTTTCCCCTTTTCTCCGATGGGCATTACACAGAAATTGACTGATCCATAGCTATCTTTATGTGAAGAATCTAAAAGAGTCATTAATGTTATAGGTAGATTTCCTTTCCTACACAAGAATCCATTATTTATCAACAACTCCTAGAAGCTGCCCTCTTTGCTTCAACCCTCATTCGTTTCATGCACTGTAAAAGTTTGTTTTCTTTCTATTCCAGCCAATGGGCTTCTCCTAACTTCTTTTTCTTAGATGAAATAGGAAAGCCCTCTTTCTCTTGGCTACAGGGAATGTTAGATTTCTCCTTCGGGAAACTTCATTTCCCAAAAATTCAATGATTTGATAGTCTATATTTTTTTATATCATTCATCTTAAAGTCTTGCATGAGGTAATAAGGTCACGAAATGCAGCCAAGGATGACTTGCCGGCAAGATCGATCAATTCTGCTTGAGTACTTTGTACTTCTCAACTGAAGAGTGGAGATTAATGATTTTGATTGGCAAGTCATTTTTGGCTACATCTCTGCCTCATTTTCTCATGCCAGATTTTTGATGATAGAGCTATTGTCGTGGATTGTGAAATCAGATTGTGGACAACACCAAGAATCTATGAGACCACTAGTTGAATATCCTGTTCCTTACATTTTGATTTGTGACGTTCATGGATGCACCTCTATATATAAGTAAATAAGTTAGCATTAGGTTTTCTAGCGTATTACCGGAGATATGGTGCGTGTTCTTTTAACTTAATATGCAGGGTAGCAAGACTCTCTCATGGTTTTCAACAGGATTTATCTGTAGATTCGTGAAGGTTTATGGTTTGGATCATAGAACAAATGTTGAACGTCCGAATGTCAGGGAATATGGGTTAAGGCCTACGGGTTCGTCCAACGGAAAAATGTGATGTCGGATGTTATCACGGCCTTACGGTTATGTTGTGACGAACTTGCTCTGATACCCAATTTGTCACCACTCAAAACCGTAGAGGCCGTGATCAACATCCGACATCAGGTTCCCCAGTTGGACGAACCCATTCATGCTATACAGTAACTAGTGGAAGAAAAGAGTGGAAGTTTTGAGCACTATTTAGACGAATTGAAACATCGGGTAGCGATCTTATTGTGCTTTAACAGTAAAGCATGTGGCTGGTATCTGGAAATAGGTAGGTCATGGACCATGAAAGGTTAATTTGGGATTAAGAAATGTGATGCGTGATCAATTATTTGTGAAAAAGTACTCCTATAAAGTTTCAACAAAAAAATTAAATGCTAGTACATTTGTAAAAGATATGGTTTCCAGAATTAGCTAGCCAGTCAACATTGCTCAATCATATTGTTATCTAAACAGTTCATTATTGTTGATGCCAAAGCAAGTTATCCTTTGGTTTACTTTGGGAGTGTTCAACAAGTCTGGTGACACAGTATTCCATTAAGAAATGTAGTTTCGTTTTGGTTCCATTTTAAATTGCGATTCCAAGTATTTTATGACATCTTTTGGCCTACTCCACAAGCAAGAAAAAATGTGGGGGGAGGAAGTTAAGTGAAGAAGAAAATAGAAGAAACATAGGTTGTAAGTAGTTTCATCAAGTCTCACATATCACTTGCTTCAACTTCCTCTTTTGGTTTCAATTACTTTCTTCAACTAGAATGACCACGCCTTGTGTTGGATTTGGAAATTGCAATCAGAATATAAACCATATTACATGCCCTTTATTTTTAACCCTTTAATACGGGCAGCACCATCCTGGCAATGAACCCCATTAGTAGACTACAACCATGATGCTATTAATTTCTTTTGGCACCTCGTGTTTCACAAGTTACAAATTGGGGTTTAGTTGGAAAAGTACCAAATAGTATGTTGGCCCTTTTTTTCTCAATTCCACGATGTTGTTCCCCAGACTCGAAAACAGTTTCTCATTCGGAATAAATGAGTAAATGATATCGTATGACTAGTTTTGAGCCGAGGGTTTTTCTGAAACAACCTCTCTGACTTCATTAAGTAGGGATAAAGTATGTGTATACTTCACCCTCCCCAAATCCCATTTGTGAGATTTCACTGGACTTCTTGTTATTGTTGTTGATCTCATATGACTAGTTACAATTTGAGTAACAGAAAATAACTCCACAAAGGTTTCTTAAAGGATTACTTTTACCCTTCGTTATACTATCAACACAAAAATACCCGTACCATTACTCAAATGGCTCAAATATACCTTTCCTCCATTACATCTATCCAATGTGGACACTCAATCCCATGTTACGTTGATATTTTTATGAGGTGAACACTATGTGGCATGCCATCTCACCTTCCCTAACCCAATTTACTCCCTCCCCTCTGTTTGATTAAAAAATATGAATTTTGGTTTAAATAATTAAATTTATATAAGTAAGGGTTAATCTTAGCTAACAATAATATCCCTAAGATGAAGTTCTTAAAAGAGCGCAAACACCGTGCAGATGTAGTCGTACAATGGCGATAACATGCAATAAATATCCAGAAATCAAAAACAATGATGTAGCATTCAATATCAATGAATAACAATAACTGTCATTTAAGTAAATAGAATGAATGAGTCACCCAAGAAATGATGGAATAAATGAATGTTCTTTCTGACAATGATGAATGATGGACAATCCCTTGAATATTTGAGTTATTCTCGGATCTGGTGGAAAAGTATAGGCAAAAATCTCAGTGAAAAGATAAAGTTTGTATCTTAGCGATGAGACCCGATTTTCCTTCTCAAGTCAAAATGTATTTTTACAAATGAATAACACATGTCCCCTATCATTGTGTCTTTTTTTATTTATAGAGAATATGCTCCTAAGAAATCCTAATAGTATAAGTGCAGAGAATATTCTCTTTAATATCCTACCTTAAAATTAGATGTTATAACTCTGTCAAACGTACTCGGCCTCAGACTCGACCCTTACTGACACCTCGACTTCGGCCCTTGTTAACTCTTCGACTTCGTCCCTTGTTGACTCTTCGACCATAGACTTTGAGCTTCTTGGGTCATTTCGACGAACGACGACGTGGAAACTCTTCCCCTAATACTATCTTGGCTTAAATATTCTAAAGATAGATTTTGACCCATACACCCTCCACTTCTTCCACGACTATCACTTCCTCCACTTCTTCCACGACTATCACTTCCTCCCCTTCCACGTCCTCTTATCTGAAAATGGTGCCAACAGAAGCTTAACAATATGGTGTTCAAAGAGGTCAGATTTTAAGGACACCCACTGGCCTGCTGTTTCCAACTTCTTCTTGATCAAAACTATTTTTCTTCCTTCCAAAAATTATAACCCAATCAGTTTAGTTGCGGCATAGTTGTTGTAGCTTCTACCAAAAAATTTATAGTTAGCCTCTTTTTTATGGGCTAAATACTCCAGCTAACTTTTCTATGATCTACTATAACTACGTTGTTCTTAATTCTATTATGTTAATTTGATATCAACATCAACACTTTTGCAGGCTAATAACCTCCACAGGAATCGTTTATACATTTTGGTTGACATGTAAAAAGCGTAGAGCATTAATTTAAAAACTATATATTCTTCAATTGCTTAAGTTTTAATGCGGTATGAAATTATGAATTTATTTTCCAGCTGTAGATCTTATAAATTGAACCGTAGTCCGTTATATATCATAAAGAACCCCAATTTTGCCTAAGCGTTTATAACTTCCTACTACCGAGTGTTTGATAAACTGTTGGACTTAGAACTATCCTGAACTTAGTACTAAAGGTTTATGCCAGTTAAAGTTAGAAAGATCGATATGCAAACAAAACGTCGTACTTCTTCAGTATCGTGAATTGCAAGTGGAAGAAGAAGTGGAGGGGAGGGTAAAAGGGGTTGGGAAAGATGAGGTGGCATGTCATGTTGTACACACTTCATCAAAATATTAATGCCACATAGGATTGAGAGTCCGCATTGGACATACTTATCGGAGAAGGGGTGTATTTGAACCATTTAGACTATAGTAGGGGAATTTTTATACGGATAGTATAATGGAGGGTAAAAATGATCATTTTCTCATAATAGAGGGGCAAGTATGGCCCTTATCGGGAAGTATGTACTCCCTCCGTTTTAATTTATGTAAACATATTTCTTTAGTTCAAAAAAGAATGACCCTTTTATCTTTTTGGAAACAATTTACCTTTATGCAATGATTTAAATAGTTCTAGCTCATTTTGTACCACAAGTTCAAAAGTCTTATTTTTTTTCTTAAAGTACGTGTTCAATCAAATGTGTTCACATAAATTAAAACGGAGGATCTCCTATGTTGTCTTTTATTGATCTATTGTAAAAAGGGCTCATCTATATAACTAAAATGATATTTGTAGTGGGTTGATTATAAAACAGATCTCCATGAATTTTGCGGTGCATTAATTCAAAATACAAGAAACTATCCCAATCGTCAAGCAACACAAATAGTAATCATTCAAACATATATATATTATTGTGTAAAATGATTATAGTATTATAAAAAAGGAAATACAAACGCAGAACTTGAAAGAAAGACCTCAGAGTCTCAGTAACAGATGATGGTCATAACCATATATGAAAATTTAAAGATATTGTTGATAATAATAATAAGGGGAAATAGTGAAATTCTAAAGGGAGATGAAACCTTCGCGGACGAGGAGACCAAACATGAGAGTTATAAGGCCCGTAGTAATGCTTTGCGTTGGAGTCATCCATGGCTGAGAATAAGCGCCCAACGTGAAGGCAGCGCCCACCATTCCGATCAAGAACGCGCTCATGTTCTGATTCATTTTTCGCAATTTGTGAGATCTTACTCTCTGTTTCTTTGCAATTTCTGCTCTTGAAAAACGATCGTTGAATAAAAGGAGACAACTAATAGTAGCATCAATAAGTAAACAACCACACACTTCTCTGAAAGGCCAAAGTCAACTCTACCTTGGGGAGATGAATCCGCTTTTGTTTATTATTGATGTGACTATCTGTTTTGTCATTCCACTTGTAAGACAAATTTTCTTATTTCCTTTGGTTTTAAGAGCCTCTTTGGACATAAGAAAATTTGTTATAAAATAAAAGCAGTTTAGTAAAATGTAAATAAGAAATAAACATAGAAGAAGGAGTATTTCACTTTTTTTTATTGTGTCTTTACAATGTCATTTACATAGTCTTTTATAGGCATAAAAAGCAAAGATCACTATAGTAAAATAGTGTAAGGGATGAACATAAAGTGAAAATCCATCCACAAACTATTCATACATGGACTTCATCCACATACTATTTACAATACTCCCCCTTGGATGGCCATGTAAAAAAAAATAAAAATAATATAATATTTTGGTATCAGAGCCAGAAGATCCTAAGCATATTATAGTTCATGAATAAACCATTAATAGAAGTAAGAAAAGAATTAGACAAATTATACGAACAATATAGATATCTACACACTAATAAGA
>MDKI01045252.1:0-12430 GCA_005239505.1 Nicotiana paniculata
AAAAATAGGGTATAGGTTAAAAGGTGGCTGCTATGTAGGGCATGACTGCAAATCGCCCCTCAAATTACTCACAAAACTTCAAAAATAACCCAAAATAATATTCATATCCAAACACAACTCTAATTTTCAAATACTATTTTCACTTGAAATTTTTTTTACTTTTTCTTTTTGGGAATTTTACAATTCTTATGTCCAAACGTCCACTAAACATATATAATAAACATAAATAGATGGATTAGAAAGGACAACCTCAAGCATTTCGGTTAAAGAGTTACACCATAAGTAATGTGATGTAAACAATTTATCATAAGACAAGCATTAGTAACTACTTTCACCTGTAAATAGATGGATTAGAACAACTTAAAACTAAACTAACTCTCATATTACAAATTAAATTTATTTCATTAAAAAGTAAACAAACACATTAGAAATTATATTAATAATTAATTTTATTGATTTGACCAAAATAAAATAAAAAAAACTATGAGTATAAAAAAACCCATGCGGGAAAATAAAAACCAACGCACCCCACTACCATTCATCCCCATGCCCTGAATGATCCCCACCCACCACTTCCCATCTTCCAGCTCCCCATTTCTCCTTTGCTTTACTAATCTCCCAAACTATACACTACACTCCAATCCTTGTTCTCCACTTTCACTTCCACTCTCTCTCTCTAGAAAATCACAAGTCTTTCACCATGTTTGATGACTCTGTATCTACTGTTTATTCTTCAATATGGACATCCATGAATAGCTGGTTCACTCCCACTGTCCTTTTTGTTCTTCTCAATCTCATGATTGGTACTATTGCTTTTACTTCTTCCTTAGCTAACCAAAAACCAAATCACCCTCCCAAACAAGAACAACAACAACATCATCAACAAGAACAAGAACAAGAATACTCACAACAACAACAACAAGAGCAGCCCACTAAACTCACTAGATCTCCTTCTATTCTTCAACGCATCAAATCCATAAATTTCTACAATTATAGATCTCAAGAACCTGTTAAAGATTACAACTTTGACCATCCCCATAATCAAGAAACCACCTTTGAACCACAAACACATTACATTTTCGAACCAGCTCCAGAACATACTACCATAGTACCAGAAACCACCCAGTATATTTTCAACCAATCCAATCAAGAAAATGTTCAAAAAGCACAAACCCAGTACGATTTCCAGCAAACCCATCTGGAAAATCTCCCAGATACACAAACCCAGTACCTTTTTCAACACACTCCCGACCAACAACTCAAAAATATGGATCAAGATTTCAACTTTGAGCAAACCCATCAAGAAAAATCTGCGCAGTACATTTTTCAACACATTCATGAACAAAAGCTTGAAAATACAGATGCACATTTCGATTTTCAGCAAACCCATGAAGAAAATGAGGTAGAAGAAGAGGAAGAAGAAGGTGAATTAAAGAGTTTAGATGAAGTGTACAGTCAGTTAAAGGAACGTCACGTGAGCAGGAGCAGATCAGATACAAAGCCATCGGCCGGTGAAGCTCCGATAAAGTTGCCGACGAAGATGAAGAAATCAGCAAGCATGAAATCGCCATTTGCGCATTTTGAAGAGGAGGCTATTGTTGAAGCTCGCCGGCCGGCCACTACAAGGGAGAGAATTGTCAAGACAAGCGACGGAGACATTAATGAAGTAGATGCTAAAGCAGATGATTTCATCAACAAGTTCAAGCAACAGTTGAAGTTACAGAGGTTGGATTCAATTCTCAGGTACAAGGAGATGATTGGTAGAGGGAGCTAAAAGGTAAAGATTTCTGATTTTGTTGGGGTTAATTTGCAATTTCTGGTTAGTTTCGGGGCTGTTGTAGAAATTGGAAAAAGTAAGATGGTGATGGGATCTAATGCATGCAAATCCAAATATTGCTAACATTTTGGTCAATGTCTTGTCTTTTGGCATTTGATAAATCATGGGTTTTGTGGATGGGCATCTTAGTAATTTTACTGCTGCATTGCAAATTTTTGGTTTGCTGTGTCTGAAAATGTGGAGAAAGATTTTTCTATAGGTGGCAAACTATAGATTTGCTAATGTTGGAGGGCTCATTATGTTGTTAGAGCTAATTTCGATTTAATGTGAATTTAGTCCACAATTTAAAACTTTCTGTTCAAATAGGTCATTTTTTTTAACTTTCCTTCTACAAATGTCCCCAAAGAATCTCCATTTGTTTTTTCTTTTTTTTATGTACTTTTGGGAATTTTATTCTTCCTCATGACTGTTTACGTGAAGAACTGGTAGGTTCTACAAGGTTATTAGTATCATATATTTCATGTTTTTCAGTTGAAAATAGGTTGGAGTTGAAGGGGTTAAGTTTTATTGTGTAAAAAAAATATTGTCAGCCACTATGAACTAGAGAGAATGTGGATAATTTGTTGGTGAAATTACACTAATAATACAAACACCCTCTTGTTACAACAATAATAACAACTAATTAAGAGGTAGTGTGTTCGCACACCTTACCTTTACCTTAAGAAGGTAGAAAAATTATTTTCGATAGATCCTCGGGCAGCGTAGTCACAATAGTGCTGAAAAGAAATACAGTATTGAAAAAATCATAAGGACAACACGATAATAAGAAAATTGAAGCACAAACACCCTCTTACTTAGCCTGTTAATTCTATCCATATATATATGATATACTGAAACTTGAAGTAAAAATATTAGTAATTCATTAATGGGAGCAAGGGCTGGGAAATTATTGAATGGATTTTTATAGAGAATTTAATGGTTTGCACTACACTATTTTTCCTTTATTTAGGGGCAATCATATGATATTATGGTGGTTGATGGGGCCATATTTAAATGGTGACAGCTAATAACAAACACATTTCACAAATTTTTAATTTGTGGGAATTTTGTTGATAGGTCCCAATCACAACAACTGATGTGTGACCATATGATCCAAAGTTAGGCCTTTTTCCTTGGTCACTACTCGAAGTTTCACTTTTTGTTGCGGAAAATATTAAACAAATAGTGCTATAAGATTCATAATAATAATTATTTAAATATGTTTTTTTCTAATTACACCATCAATTATTCAGCTGGAGCATCTTCTTGTGTTAATTTGTTTGTTTTCGTTAAAGTATTTAGTTCATCTTCCTGTCGGCAAAGTGATTACACTAATATTTAATTCTAAGGAAACAGCTCACTGACTAATTCTATTATTAAATTAGTAATTAAAAGACAACAGTTTTTTCGAGTTAGCACATGGGGTTTGGAATGGACAAAAGGAGAAAACAATTGTTCATTCCCCTACTCGACTATATGACAAACAAGAAAGCAAATACCTAGCTATTGTTTGCTATAAAAAAAAGGTTATTTGGATTCTCACTTTTAATAAAAGAGAATAATAATTGTACTAAATAGACCATTTGGTACGTAATAAATCTAACTCCAACGAAAGATTTATCCTACAATTATAGTACGTAGTACAATTTTATCCTTTTTGGGTAGGACTGGATTTGGATTACAGTCTGTAGAACGGGGTCCTGGATCCGTAATCTATCCCAAAAATATTAGCATGAAATTTTAAGTTAGTGACCACGTAAATATTGACCTTTGAAAATTTTAGTTTAACTATCAAAAATGTTTATACAATCATTTTAGTAGTAACACAGGTTCCAACTTGGCTTCTATAGAAACCCAACATTTTCACAATTTCCATCCTAATATTATATCATCGGTTTATTGAAAGAGAACCTTGGAGCAACCGTTGAGTTATTCTGTGTGGTTTTATAGGTCACGTATTCAAATCGTAAAAACAGCTATTAATGCTTGCATTAGAATAGACTGTCTACCTCACACTTCTTGATAAGTTCGTTTGATAAACTAATCATACTATCTAAAGAAATACAAAAAGACATATTTTAGGAACAAAAGGTTAGGATTTAGGTTGGAGGGAACAAAAGTTGTCGAATCTCCAAAAAAACATAAATTGTGGTGTTGTGGATATGTATGACTGAAGTCTGTACTCAATTCATTCTGACTTCATCTTTTGGAAATATGCATATTTTAGGAACTGCTGTTACTGTTTCTGTTGCCCGACCAACTTATTAAAATATTTCTTGAATTTTGTTAGCTTTTATTAAATCATACTTTAATATAGAGGCTGAAGCACAAGAAACTATTGGATCCGGTAATGAAATGTTTAATAAAAAAGTGTGCAATTTTTCCTAATTATCCCTTTATATTTGGTTATTACTTACTATTAAGTAGCCTTTAATGACCTCAACTCAAGCCGAGGAAGTGTGATGGACATATTGCCACTTGAATATTTATTCTCCGTGTGGCATATTTATTCTCCGTGTGGCATATAATACCTCACTTGAAAGATGATTTGAACATTTTTGTCCAACATACTTAAAAGAGACTGTATCAACAATATCACCATCCAGGAAATTGCAATTTGCAACATGCCAAAAAAGAAAAATTAGGATAAAAAAATAATTCAAGTATGCACCAATATAATGAATCAGTATCAAATTCAAAGGGCCTGATGTTTTATGCCTAAGATATAAATAAAGAAGGGTTTTTTATACAAATAACCGGTTGTATTCACAATTTACTTTTTCTAACCATTATATACAGATTATACACGATTAATATACATATATTATATGTGAATACTTATGGTTATTTTCATTTAAGCGATTGGGCGGATATTTAAGTTAATTCTTTAATAAAGAAAAGCTCCATTGATAATCCAGATGCCTGAGTACACTAGTCCCCTCGTGGTTTGCTACCAAACCATTGTTCAAATGGACGGTGCCTGTATTAAACAAATTATCTCTGAAATCTTAAGTAAAAATGAGCCACGTTTTGAACTGATAAAGACTTGTACTTTAGCTGTTAGTCAATTTGTTTGATTGAAAATTGATAAGTTAAATTATGTTTTTAATTCAGTGGCATTTTCACTGGAAGGAAAAATTAAAATATCTAGCAGCACTCAAAAGACCAAGCTTAATTAAACTCGAATGTGCAAAAGAATTGTTTTGAACTAGTGATCGTCCTGCCTCTCAACACTCAACTCTTAATTACTTTCAATTTTTTAAATGCTTTCTTAACCAACAGAACGACATCTCCAAATTTGTCAATCTCTTGTATTTAACAGACCAAAGTTGAAGAACTAATCTTCACTGTTAATGTTTTATAACTTCTGTTTGATGTTTTTGATGTTAACAAATTTTTGAACTATGAAGTAATCAGTATTTGGTCCAAAATATGCCATTCATGCTTTAATTTTGTTGGGATATCGTATTAACCATGCGGTTTAGGGATAGTATTTTATTTTATTCTTTATGGAATAATTGTTTATTTAATTTATTCAATTCAATAAAGTACTATTTTAAATAGATCATTTGTTACATGTGTGTCCTTTTAGTTATGACGTAGACAATTTAGTGTATGGAGTCTAAGTTCATGCACAGAATATTAAATTGTTGGTTCTCATAATTAATAAACTATGTTCACAATCAAAGATTTTATTGGACAAAATATCTTGATGGTTGTAGCACAAGATTATAGTATAATTTGTCTTGATTATCGGAGTAGTTTTACTCCGACTTCTTGTGCTAGTATACTCAGTATATATTGAACGGACCAAGTAGAGAAAAAATATTTTTTTGTACTGAATATATAAAATATTTTCTCTAATTCATTAAATGAGTTTATACTCCTAATCTTGATATAATTATTGTGATCAATGTGATTTGTTTATTATTTTGATTTATCAAAATGTACGACTCTATTCAGAGTTAGTGTATGCCTAATAGATTGGACAATAACGAATAACATTTGTAAATAATAATTAGTTGATAGAATCCATGGCTCGATTTTGAGTTTGATGATACCCCTTTATGTAAGCTTATAAATTTTCATGTGAAAACTCGCCCGGTGAATTTTGTATCTGTCACATGAAATATGTTAAGCAGAACTGTAAAGGATTTAATTAGTTGATTAAATTAAATTTTCAGTGATTTAATTTAATTAACTGGTATTTGAGATTTTAACATGAGGAGTTAAAATAAGAGTTATTGAATTTTCGAAATTCATATTGAGGAGTTCAATTGCAGTTTTTTAGTGGAACAAATTGCAATTAATTATAATAAGAATTAACTCATGCTAATTTTGAATTAATGCTATAATTGGTAACCTCTTATTATTTCCTGGTCCCTGCTATACATAGTAAAAACCTGAACAAGATTTGGGTAAAAAGTGACTTGGGAGAAAAGTCATCTTGTAGAGCTGGAGTGGGATTTTACTTGTAAAAGCAAAATTCTACACGTTTTTGGTAGTACAATTTCGGCCAAAAAATAACTCTACTTAAGGAAGACTAATTTCACCTAATTACTTACTTTTGAGAGTTGTATTGTTTTTGCCCACAAAAAAAAGTAAAATCGTCCAAGGTTTTACTAGGCATAAAGTAGAAAACTACAGCCCTGATTCTTGTTGTTTGAAAGATTTGTGCAACGATTTCAAAAGGTTAGTGCTTCTAATCTTGTAATTATAGCATTGTCTAGTTTACATGTATTTGATGCCTGAATTGTATGGTTGCTTCCGCTGCGCATGTTCTAACAAATTTAGGGAATAATTTTCTTTAGTTTAGGGCAAGTATATTAGGTAGGTATTGTCCTTCGACCAGATTGATATATAAGGTAAATAGTTGATAAAAATTACAACTTCCGTTCTAATTTATATGATACTTTTTCCTTTTTAGACAGACAAAAAAAATGACACATCTTTATAATTAATAATAATTTAGCTTTAAAATGTTCATTTTTCCCTTCATTGAGATGATTTATAGTAAAAACAATATCTCTTTCTTATTAGATCACAAGTTTTAAAAGTTTTTCTATCTTTTTTAAACTCCCGCCGAGTTAAATAAAAGTGCATGGTGTAACCCAATGAGCCTAAGGTTTGTTTTTTATCAATATAAGGGTCGTTTGGTAGAGTGTTAAGAATAATACTGAATAGAGTGTATTAGTAATGCTCGTATCAATTATGCTTGCATTAGTTATGCTAGTATTAGTTATGCTGACTTATTTCTTATTCATTGTTTGGTTTGATGTATTAAAGCATTGCACAATTTCTAAAAGAATTATTTGTTTACAAAAATACCCTCATAACCAGTCCATCACTTTATCTTTGTATAACTAAATAGGTTCAAAAAGTGTACCAAATAAAGTAATACTAAGGGTGTGTTTGGTATAACGAAAAATATTTTCCGTTTGAAAAATAGTAATAATCTTATTCATTTTCCGGTGTTTGGTACGCAAATTAAGAAAAATAAAGGGTGGGTGGTGCAGAAAAACGGAAAAACAGAAATTTGAAATTGCGAAAAAAATAAGGTGAAAAAAATAATTTTTTTTTGCGGGTGGGCGGTTGAGGGTAGGTGGGGATTGGGGTGGGGTGGAGGGGTAATAGGGTGAGTGGTAATGGAAAAACAAAAATTTGAAGAAAAAAAAACCTTTTTGGAGAGAGGGGGTGGGGTGGGTTAGTGAGGGTGGGGAATGTTGAGAAGGAGTTTTGGAAAATGTTTTCCCTTCTCTTGATAAGGAAAATATTTTTCTCCAGTTGGAAAAAAATGAGTTTATAAGGAAAATATTTTTCAAAATATTTAAGCCAACCAAACATGAAAAAATTGGAAAATAAAATATTTTCCTTCATACCAAACACACCCTAATACACAAAGCTAATGCATGTATTATTTTACCTAATGCATCCTACCAAACGACCCCTAAATGTTAAACATTATTGTTTGCATCGTATGTGTTATAAATAGAATGTATTTAAGGTGAATGTCTATATTTCAGAGAGATTTTAGGGTTTGTTACTTAGTGGCTAAGCCATTTTTTCCCTATAAATAGAGGGGTTATATTCTATTGTAATTCATCCCAAAATCAATAAGAATTCTCTCTCCCTTTTCCTCTGCAATACTCTTCTTCTTCTTTTAGTGTTTTATAACATGTTATTAGCAAGATACTCTAACAAAATGAATAGAAGCTTTGAGATTGAGCATAATGATTGTCAATTGTTCTATGAATTTCCTTCATGATTAAATTCTGGATTTAAGGTAAGTATTTTACTTTATTTTTCTCTTTTAAATTCTTAAAATTCTATAATTTGATTTTAAAAACAAGCAAAGACAATAAACTTTGATTATACTCTAATGGATTTTGTAAGAAATTATAACCATCTGAAATGGTAAAATTTCTATGCCTTGTCATGATCAAATTCATGTATGATTGTAGGCAAAGAAGTAAAAATTTGTCTCATTGAATTTGCTTCATTCTCATTCCCTTAAGAGAATGTGGTAGCAACATATAATAAGTCTAAAAGAAGACAAAATCATTACCGTGAAGGTATCAATGGATGTGGACGTGGCAATAGACGAAATTATAATCGTTATCATCATTATGATAATGAGAATAATAAGGATTCTCAAAATAATCTTTCACTTTGTGAAAATAATATTTGTCACCGATTTGACATGAGATTTTGTAAAACACATATAGATAATTATGGTCCATTCATGATGTGAATGTGACAACATCTGATTTACGAAAACATATTTATTCTTCGAAGAATATGAACGTGCTAGTGGTAGTGGATATACAACACTCACCTCTACAAGGAGGTTTGAGATAATATAAGAAAATAATGTCATTATTATGGCATGAATGATCATTGGTCACGTACCTATTGTACGCTAAAATATTTTGGCAATGTGATTAATAAAGGATAACAGTAATGCAAGAAACAGATCTTGCATATAATTTTGACAATGACCATAATTTATAACTTTCTCTTTAAAAGTGATTTTCACCATATGGATGCTGATGAATATGTAGTAGTACCAAATTAATTAAAAGCTATGGAAAAGCCAATAACTACTATTTTGGAGGAATACAATTGATTATCATGTCAATTTATTGTATTGTAGTAAGTCTCAAAGAAACTTATTGAGTTTCTAAAGTATTCGCTAAAGCGGTTGGTTATATTGAGACTATAAATAGAAGAAAGATTTAATACCTTCTATTACTACAACTTGTAGCGGGGTAAATGTGAAAAGTTATCCGCTTTATTCTCCAGTTTGTACTACACAAATAAAAGAATATCATAATAAAGTGGATGTTTATTGATATAAAAGAACCCATATTATAATAAACTTGGAGTTTATTGATAATTGCACACGTCATGGTATAAACCTGAGCTTTATAAATGTTGATAATTTATTCAGTTGACATAATTGGTTTAACCATATCAATTTAAGTATGATGTGCAAAAATGAAAGAAAATTCACATGGGTAAATATTAAAGAACTAGAAAGTTCTTTACGAATTCTCTTATGTTACATGTTCTCATTAATTAATAAACTAACTAAAAATTGGGGTTGAATCCCATGAATGCTGGAAATATCAAAGGTGAATCTGGGCTTATTCACCTACCATGTATACCACATAAGATGCATCTATGAGATGGTTACATGTACGATTATTATTAACTCGCAATCTGGTGTTTGCGAGGTAACTTGCTCAATAGTTTAATTTAGAGCATAATTTTCAGATTTTCTATTCAAGATAGTTTATCTTGATAAGTTGGTTTATCTCAACTGGTTTAGCAAGATGATTTATTGAGTGCATCCACTTAATAGTTAAACTATTGCTTATAAGAACAAAGTTATCTATATCAGTTTGATATATGTTATATATGAAAGTATATTACATTCTCCCCTTACAAGTGTTTTAGGGTCATGAAGTAAATAATTTCATCGTATTATTATTTATGTGCAGTGTGTATTTTGATAATGCACAAAGATGGATTTTCAAAGTTGAGGAAGCAAGTTAATTTTTCTAACATGAGGGGAAGACAAAATAAATAGTTGAGAAAAAGTTACATGGACTGAATTATTATTAATAGATCTCGATCCTCGAATAAGATAATATGAACTTGAAGTTCATAAAAATATCATTCATCTACAATGTATTGCAAAGCATGACAGAAGTATTTGTTGATCCGAAGAAAGTAACTATATTGTCACTGAAAATGATCATGTTAGAATAAGTCCCAGAAGGACAAAATCTATGGTACTCTTAAAGCATATAGACAAATCAGTTTCAAATAGAATTCTTGATAAAGAAGATGGGCAAATGATCATAATAAGGAGGCAAGTGATCTAGAAGATCACATGACATAACACTTCATAAAATCTCAGAAGAGGTTCAGGTACCTGAAAATATGAATGAAGAGCTCTCTATATTATGTCTTTATGAAAAAAATATTGGAACCGATATAAAATGTTCGTCGTCGACATCTATGATAGCGCTAAGTATAGATGAAGATCTTAAGTCTGTCGAATACAGACACAAAAATGTTGGCCAAATGAAAGAGACAAATTTGAATAGAATTGGTTGAAAGACATGTAGTTTTGGACTTGTAGTTCAAACACCTGAAAGTATAAGTCAATGGTGTGTGTGCAATCGCCTTTATTTATCTTATATGTCTAGCATGACATAAGAACTTGATATGCATCTAAAGTACATTCATATGTCTTATATGATTTAACTTATATGACAATCCATGAAGAATTTAAATTGCTTAAAGCATATAAAATTCTTGGTCATGAAGTACTACATCCTAAGTATAATTTGTGCACATTTCTATCTTGCTATAATTATAAGCATGATAAGTGATAGCGAGAATTTTCAAGGTGCAACATATTCATTGGAGTTAATATTGTGAGCATGTGATTTTTACTCGCCGTATCGTCCTATAAAAATCACAGATCTAAGAAGCGGTCAGAACCGTAATGTTTGCTAATGGCGAATCCGGGCGGCTCTGTGACTCAAACTCACATGAGTCGAGGCTTTTGACAAGAGCCGTCGATTTATGTGAGTAAGGGTCACTTTTGAAAGTCGCCGTAGTCCGGCTTAACTCCGGTTAGTCGCCGCAGTTCGTCCAAACCCCTCAAACTGGTACTCCCATTTCTTTTCTATGTGTCTTGATTTGTCAGCATAAATAGGCCCTAGATGCTTACTGATTCCCTTTATTTTTCCTTTTTCATGTTTTCTGTTTTTCCAAATGCATTTAGTTTAGATTTTGTCACTATTTTGTATGATTTAACTGTTAAATGTAGTAATTTGCATGACCAAGATTAGCATTAGGTTTTGTTTAGTTAGTTTCCTTTCTCTGTTAATTTCCGGACATTTCTATCTTGTTAAATTCTGTCAATAAACGAGCATGAACAACTGATCGATTAAATCCCTGAATTCATAGTTTAAAATGCTGTGTTAGTAAAAACATCCCCTATTGGTTGTTTTTGTTCACGTTTTGTTGTTTTGTTCATGTTCTGTTTGAGGTCGTCGTTTGATTTAGCCTTGATTTTGATGCCTATGATTAGTCTCAATTATGTGATTAACTTCCAATTAATCACATTTTAAATTTCAACTTTTAGTTTAAGATTGGTATATTCAACTAACTCAAACAAACTGACTCCTCCTAGGTTCAAGTGAAACTTAAACATGTTTAATACAAGAAAACTGACTAATTTTAACAAATTAATTAACTCTCATTAATCGACCAAAATCCTAAACAAGTTGAAATCAGTCAATAATGAGAAATTAATGAACCAATTAGGCTAAAACTCAGTTCTAAAACAATGTTTAGTCATGATTTAACCTAGACTTATCAAGACTAATTTAGTTAACAATAATTTCCCACAATCACTTGTTTAATAGATTAACCTAGTCTAATAGTCTCTTAAAAAACTAATTAAGTCCTAAGACATGTCCAGGACAACTAGTTAGGATTAATTAGTTAACCTGATCTTAATGATCAACCAAGCTTCTGATTTCAGGTCATTAGTTTGAATTAATCAAATTGAATCAGTTAACTTGGGTTAAGAAGTTAATTGGCCCAAATTGATTAACAAGTTAATACCTAATGATCCTAGTTAAGTAGAAGGCTAACTAGAGTTAACTAACCAAAGTCCAAGTAATAACCCAAGTGAGTTTAACCCTGATTACCCAATGGTAAATTCAGGGACTCCAAGGGGGTATATTAGTTAATGTAGTTAGGAAATCAGAATTTGAAGGATAGAAAGGTCTTTTGATAAGAAAGAATGTTCAAGAAGATAAGGTTAGACAGCTGTACATGTACTATTTCAGCCTAATAGGATAAGGAATATCCTCCAAAGATGCTACCCTGAATTTCCCTATATATAGACTAGGATATTCAGAAGATTGGGGGATGATTTTTTTGGACACTCTTGAGCTGTTGGAATAGAATCCTCCCCATTCTCAGAAATACTGTCTCCACTTAAGAGGTTTTGAAAAGAAGAGTATCTGATTTCTTTTTTTGGAAAACAAGTTCATAAGGATATGGCCTAGTTCAGTTGCTATTTTC
>ML320468.1:0-61455 GCA_005239505.1 Nicotiana paniculata
TAACTCGATAGAATACAATATCGAGTGCCAGTCATGCCTCCCCTAGTTTGGGGCGTGACATTTTGCTACCTTGTCACCAATCGTTAATACATAGTTTTATATTTATATTGTCTTTTTTCAGAATTGGTCGAGAAAATTCAAATGAAAGTGAAAGACAATTAAATCTCCAATTACTTTCTAGCTAGTTCTTCTTACTCCAACTTGAATAAATTTTATTTACAACTCTAACTATTTAAGATGTTTTATTTCAAGATCTCTGTGGGCATGCTTCAAGCTAATTAGATTATTACTTTAGGAGGCAATGCTATACAATGAGTTATGTTGACGGTCATGTGAAAAGAAAAAGTTCACAATTAAACTTAATAAAATCTTATAAAAAATTAGTAATGTCTCAGCAAAGATTAAAGAGGTTAGTTACATCGTTATGATGAAACTGCATTTCAAAAAGTAAAAGGAATAAACTTCAACTAATATATTTTAAATTTATTAAACAAGTTTAAGGCTTTATATTACGGTTTGGCTTTAGGCCTCCAATATCATCGAGCCGTCTCTGGGGTAAGGTTGTGATTTGTGTACATCTAACCCTCTCCAAACCCTATTTTATGGAAAATTATTGAATTTGTTATTGTTGGTAAAGTATGAAGTATAACAAACTTAAAAAACAGAGAATTCAAAATGCCAAAAAAAAAAAGAAGAAAAAAGAATCGTCTCAACTGATTACGTACTAATGTTCATGCTAGAGTTCTATTATAGTATTTGAGTGAAAGTTTGTTAGCTAGTCGGATTCTTATATATATATATATATATATATATAAGTAGTTGGAACCTCATCTTTTTAATGTAAAAGTTGCGATCAAAGTTTGTAAACTACCGGCAGTTTTATCTAATTTGCCTAACACAAAATTTAGAATTCTGATCATGATTGTTAATATGTCTTAGAAATACGACAAATCGACAATAAATTTGGATTGATTTTTCCATTTTCAAATATATATATCAGCTCATCATGAGCATAGATGATAATATGACATATTTTCATTGGAACCGGCTAGATGGAAATTATCAGGAGTTCCTTATTTGGATCATGATTGGTTAATTTTATCTTAATTCAGTAGTTTTGGTCTAAATCATGTATTTGTTTTGATTAATTCATTAAATATGTACAAATTATTAATTTGAAATCACATAATTTAAAGGATTTAGAATTCCAAACTCATAGACTGCCTATATTTGAAGGAGTAATGAATTAAAAGGCTTCTGGAATGGCACAAGTTGACATTCACAAGCAAGCAAATGTAGGAAGAATCTTGATTTTATAGATATGTTTACACGGAAGAAACTCTTTTAGTGAAAAGGAATATAATTCTTGTGCTTTAATTTAAGACAGCAAAACTTTGTTGGTCTAGAAGACTAGAAGTATGACGATAAACGTTCACACTTGAACATATCCAAGGACTAGGTCAAAAGAAATTGAAAAGGTGTACGTAATTCCGCATCGTTGGTTATTTTTTTGGAAAAGTCTATTATATAGTTCAGAAGTTACTGGTTTTATGACCTTTAATGAAATTATGGACTCACTAGAAGGCATATAGAAAACAACTACCACTAAATCACATTACTAGAATATAGACTTGATGCTTTGTTGAGGGCAGGGGTGGCAAACGGGGGGGGGTCAGATTGGATCGAATATAGGACCGGTCGAAAGCGAGTAATGTAAAAACGGATAAATTATTGGACCAGATCCATATTTAACACAAATAAAAAATGGGTTAACCGACAGATAATATGGATATACATATTATCCAAGGCTTCTTGAATATGATCACTTTTGGAAGAATTTCTAGTCTCCCATACTTGAGTAACCCCCAATTTGAGACTTTATAAATGTAAGCAAACCCATTAGTTATCCATTTTCTAAATGAATAATATGGTTCTTATCCATTACTACATTTAATTTAATAAATAGGTTTAGTGAAAATGCATACTCTAAGCTGAATGGTTATTGCCTCTGAAAACTGAATAATTTAGATTGTCTTAAGTATTGACTAATTAGTAAAAAAAATGTTTTCGCTTTCCTCGATTCATGGTGCGATTCGTAGTTTCGTCGTGGTTTGATGTGATTCGATACGTCGAGCTGATCCGTGTTGGGATATGGAACTTGTTGGTGTGCTTGGACGGGGTCCCGAGGGCCTCAGGTGTGTTCGGATGAGTTTCAGATAATTTTCATGGTTTTGGAGTGGGCTGAGTTCTGGTTTAATCGCACCTGCAGACCTTGGGCGCAGGTGCGATGGTCGCAGGTGCGAAGGAGGAGGCGTAGGTGCGGGAAAATCTGGTCTGGGTAGTCTCTGTAGATACGGAGAATTGGAGCGCACGTGCGTCGCCGCAAGAGCGGATCCTTAAGCGCAAAAGCGGAGTGGAGCGTAGGTGCGGCTGGTCATGCGCATATGCGGTTGCGCAAAAGCGACTAATTTTGTTGCAGGTGCGGATGTCCTAGCAGATTCATATAACTCGAGGGTTGGCTATTTTTCTTCATATTTTGAGTTTTGGACTCCGGATTTGGGAGCGACTTTTGGGGGTTTCAAGCCAATCGATTGGGTGAGTGTTCTCCACCTAGTATTTAATGTATTCCATGATTTTACCTTCATTTCTATCATTAAATTTGTGTTTTTGGTTGGGGAAAGTGTTGGTTTTTGAAGAAAATTTTTAAAATGAAAAATCATGATTTGAGGGACGAAATGGTATCGGAATTTGGTAATTTTTGTATGGTTGAACTCATATTGGAATGAGAGTTCGGATTTTTATAAAATTGCCGGATTCTGAGATGCGGGCCCGAGGGTCTGTCACGCCCCAACCTCGGGGAGCACGACCGACACTCAACCGAGTGAACCCAGTCGAGCAAGCCTATTAGACCTTTCCTACCCGACTCATTCATGATCCGAAAAGAAGACGCGTTACCATTTGCTAAACAGGGGAAGAACCAGATATACATGCATAAACATTGCTAGCCCATTTTTCATTATATATATTATGCCATAGTTAAGTTTCCGAAAGTACATACAGTTTACAATTTAGTGGGAAAAGAGTTTCAAAATACAACTTAATCTAGTGACCACTCCTATATCCTTACATGACCCATATCAACGTCTATGGAGCCTCTAATGATACAAAAGACAATCATGACAATACCGGCAACAAGACCCCTACTATACCTCAAAATTTGGTAACTTATACAAAAGAAGAATTACGTAACCCCAGGAAGAAATGGGTCTCACCAAGACTGCTGTGAGGAGAGAGAGAGAAGGCACCACTATTTGCGATCAACGCTATATGCGATGGAACCACCTACATCCATTCAAAGATGTAGCGCTCCCGGCAAAAGGGACGTTAGTACTGTCGAATAGTACTAGTATGTAAAGGCAAACACCAACCTTAGAAGAATGGACAGTGAAACAAAGAGAAGGCAGTCTTAATAATCAATAAGTGCTTCACAGAAATACAAAAGAAACACCAAGAAAGGATCATATAGTTTCTGATTCAATTTTCCATCTTTTTAGGTTGATAATCTTAGTGCCAAGTGCCACAACTCACAATGCCACCGTGTTCTTACACGGAGTCCGGTATCGGCCCGACCGGCTAAGCCATCTCAAGTGAGACATCACCCATATCCATAATAATAATCAGTAATCCAGCATAAGTACCACCATGTGTACAACATGTTGTCCGATCTTGGCCCGATCAGCTAAGCCATCTCACTTGAGACATCTCCTCTTTCAATTGTTCACTCAATTCACCTTTCCTTCCCATATTTCATTACATGGAACAATTAGCCTCATTCATTAAGTAGTTCTTGGCCCTTGAACGCATTTTACAATTTAAGTCCTTCCTTTTTTATTCATTCAAATAACATCATCATCCATGTCGATAAGTACTACTATATAAGGCATTTCACACATAAGGGAAGGAGTTGGGAAAATCATAATCACGTTCTCAAATAGCATGATGACATGGTAAACATTTAGCACAATTATGGAACATAAATCTTTCAACCTAACACATTAATATTTAACCAAAGAATTAGATTCTCTGCCAAAGCTATTTTAATAAGAACACGAATTTCTGATAACCAAAGAATATGCTAATAATTGTAAGTAAATTCGTAAATAGAAAGCATAAAGATGCGTAAAAAGTAACTATATTTCAATAGTGGTTCGAACGTGTCCTTACAAGTTATATTTTACTCCCTTTTATAGGGAATTTCTTAATATAACGTCTACTCTTTTCAGTGATTGAGCATTAATGGCTAATAATGGCATTAATGTAATGTTACAATGATTAATCGTAACTTTTGCGTGAAGATTATGTAACGTTTTGCTCATTGATTGAAGATCTTCGAATCTGCCATTTATTCTGCCTTGATTAATTCTGACCGTGTTTCTTCATCTCCTCAATTAGATTAAGATTCCCGTATTTGATTACCTTGTGGGTATGTAATTCCATTCCTCTTTGTCTCGTACCTCTTCGTAAAGTCTCGTCCAGTTGTCATGTTTTCATTGCTCCACATGGATTGCTTTGTCATCATAATTAGTACACGTGTGAAGCCTATTTTTACCAATACAGATAGTCCCCCCACTTACCATTTATTTATCGATTAAATATTTGGTAAGTGGATACTCATTTATGGCAGGAATATTTTGCTGCCACATCACTCGTACCATTGCATCTGTCTCTGAATGTATGCGTCACTTGTCACTTCCATTTAATACCCGCGTCACGTGACATTCCCGGATTTATTCTGCAATTATTCAGCGCCTTTTAGGGCTTTTTGCGGCTGCATCAGTTACGAAGTGACAACTTCAATTATGACTTTCACATCACTGTTTTTCCATTTTTTGACAGTCGCCTCTGAGTATAAATACCCCTTTTCCTTTCTTTACTTTCACGAAAAACTTCTAACCTTCTTTCTTTATTTGTAAATTCTTCATCCTCGTAAACACGTCTTCTTTAAACCAACAATCCAAAAAGGTCATTATTGTAGATGAATTGACTCCTTCTTCTGCTCCATCACGGAGTAGGAGGGGCGGTAGACTTAGGAGCTTAAGTTCTACACCTTCTAGGGGTTCTTCTTCCCATACTAATCCTCCGCCATCTTCTAGGTCTACTGTTTCTTTGTCTTCTTCGAGGGCTAGGGCTTCTAGATCTTCATCAAAGAGTAGCGAACACAATGAACCACCACGTGAGCCGAGAGTCGATGAGATCGTTCCTACCGAGTATTCTTTTGCCAAGGATGGTTAGGCCATGATTAAGAAGCTTTCTTCCATGTCATCACATGATAGTGCTGACCTTTATCCTACCCAAATAACAGAGGGTTTAGTGTCACTTGTATGCAGAGACTATTGTTGGAAGTTTGATTTTCCTGTTGTTGTTCCTAATGATAACCAAAGAATAACCTCTTATAGGACTGGGTATTCTTATGTTTATACTTATCCCTTCACATTAGGATTCAAGCCTCCCATAGACCCTGTTATCATTGAATTTTGTCGATTCTTCAATGTTTTCTTGGGACAAGTCGGTCCTCTTGTTTGGAGAGTGGTTGCGTGACTTAGGTATTTGGCCAATTTAACTTCTGTCCCCTTTACTTTCCATCATCTTATTCACCTCTATTCCCCGATGTTATTTCGCCAAGGAGTTTTTATTCTCGCGGCTAGGAGTAAAAGAGTGTTAGTTATTCCGGATGATGACAAAGATAGAGGGTGGTATGTTCGGTATGTTGCTGTACCTACTGCAGGTTTAGTAGGTGAAGAAAATCTCCCATTCCCTGAGAAGTGGAACTTTGCACGTGAGTACAATTTTGCTCACTTTCCTTTTTTTTTTTGTTTTCGATAAACTATCAGTACCGTGACTATTTCTTTTCCTTTTGCAGCAACCATGGGAACCGTCGGGAATGTCTACAGTTTCCATGATTGGGTAGAAAAACTTTTGTTAATCACTCCTTTAGAAGAACGTTCTTGGAAGTACCTCTCTTCGAGGTTTGGTTGGAAGGTGAAAAACCATGGTAAGTGAGGGTTTTTCTTTTTACTTCTTCCCTTTTTGAGCTTTATATGATCCCTTTCATTTGGTAGGGTTTCCTGCTCGTGGAATTTCTTCTGCGGCTGTGTCCGCTTCAAAGCTGTCCCTAACTGAGGCTCAGAAAATCATTGTTGGCTCCTTCTCGTCGAAAAGGAAGGCAAGTGGGTCCCGGACCTTAGAGGATGAAGAGGAACAAGAGGAGGGTTCACTGGTTCATAGGTCACGTAGGAGGAGGGTCGTCTCTGACGATGAATCTGCGCCCGTTGTTGATTCTCCCATACCTGAATCAGAGCCTTCCGCTCCTGAAGATGCAACTCCCTCTCCTGTTCGTGAGTACATTGATCACCTGTTCAACCAAGGTTTTGGTACAGTTTCTGATGAAGCTCCTCTTGCTATTTTCCCTCCGCCTGCTCCTGCAGAACTTCTATTTATTGCTCCCGTTGTTGTTTCTGCTCCCATTGATATTTCTTCCCCTCAGCCTATTCCGCCCGTGACTCCTTCACCTGCCCCCACTTCTGTGCCTTCTACTGTTGAAGTAGGGTCTTCCAGCAGGGGGTGATGAAGCAAATTGTGATAGATGTTCCTACGGGAGGCAGCCTCTTGAAAAAGTCAGGCCAGGCTGATGTATAGTTAAAGCCCTTGATAGGCCCGGTTGAGAAGTCTAAGCTGGAAAGTCATAGCTCCTTAACTTGGATGAACGAGATTGTGCACTCGTCCTTAAAGGTAAAACTTGCTCCTTCTTCATATGTATATATTATATTTTCTTTTACCGTATCTAACTTATCATTTTATGCAGATCAACCTTATAGGCACAAAATTGATGAAGAGAGTCGTTTAATGGAGCAATCAGCAAATGACTTTCATACCGAGGCTGACAATTGGAAGGAGCCATACGAGAGTCTACAACTTGATATGGAGGAAATGAAGGAGGAGAAATGTACCTTGGAAAAACAGATCAAAGTTACTGCAGCAGAACTGGCCATAGAGAAGGCGTTTTCAAATCAGGCAGGTAAGGATAAAAACATCTTGGAGTCTTCCTTTGCGGAGCAGCTTTCCTATGCCACCGAAGAGATTAGGAGCCTGAAGGCTTTGTTTGATCAGAAGGAGGCATACTCTGGTGAACTTGTACAATTGCTCACCCAGACCCAAGAAGACCTCCGTAAATCATCGGATAAGGTCCAGTTTCTGGAAAGATCTCTTGCTCCTTTGCAGGCTTCTCATGATGCTGCCGTGGCTGAGAGAAATGAGCTAAGAGCCGAAGCTGAACAATGGGAGAAAGATTATGAGGCTCTTGAGGACAAAGAAGCTGTCGATGTTAATTGGGCTTATTTGAATGCCCGACTTGACATATTGACGGAAATTGGCCAAGAGAATTTTGACGTCGAAGCTGAAATTGCCAAAACCAAAGAGACGATTGAAAAGTCTCAGCAGAGTCAGAATTTCTCATCACCTGAAGTTGAGGTCCCTGATGAAGCTGCTGCACAAGCCTCGCCATCTCAAGCTCCTCCTCTATCCAGTGAAAATAACCCCCATCTAGTGAAAGAGTTTATGGAACCTGGTCCCTTTTTTTTATTTAGAACAATTGGTGGTTACCCCCGGTCCTATTGGGGGTAAAATTCAGTCCTTTGTAAGTCCCCAACTGACAACTTAGGGGCAACTTTTGTATAAACAAATTAGGCTTAGACTAAGTTAATACTTAGTTTTTTTGCCACTATATATTAATAGTAATATCGACATGACTTTCGATTCCTTTGAGTTTTTGTTTTCACTCTTAAATCTTTGCATGCTTTCTTTTTGAGGTTTTTGGTTTACCTCTGAGTTTTTGACTTTGCATTTTAAAAAATGCTTAGATTTTTCGTACGTTTTCGTAATAGGCACGATTTATAAAAGAGGGCCCTTTTTTGATCAACACTTAATGAAGAAGACGTCTCAAATTCATAATGGTGTAAATGTACAAAAGAGAGATAGGAATTTCACATGTTTTTCTTTGACAATGTTTTTTAAGAAAGTCTTTGTATTGTTTCGAACTTTCACAATATTTTACATGTGTTTGTGTATCGTCCATAACTCCTTTGCAACTATTTTTCTTACAACAAATTTGGTATAAACTTGTACTCGTAACTGTTTTTCTTTTGTAACATCTTTTTCGAATTAATACAAGGGTATAACTGTTTTCATTTATAACAGTTTTTTTGAATAAATATACGGGTATGAATTCTTACCCGTAACTGTTTTTGTTTACAACAACTTTTGAATAAATACAAGGATAATACTTTTCTCATCCGTAACTGTTTTTATTTACAACAGTTTTTGACTAAGTACAAGGATGTGCATTTTTATCCGTATCTCATATTCTGCCCTTAACCTAAACATTCACTTACATTTATGAATATGTTTTTTTTGAAGGTTTTTGAATCAGGCTTTGTGTTTTTTGTCTTTGGCTCTTTGATTTTGTTCATAGTACTTGACTTGTTGGGAAGATGGATCTTCAGGCTTGAGCTTTGACTTTTTGATAGTCTTCTTTGCTTCTTCTTTGCCTTCTATAATGTATAGTCCCCCAAGTGTTTGAGCTTTGAAGAATGAAATCTCGAGCACTTGACTATTCCTTCCTTGTGGTCCTTTTCCTAAAAAATAAAAACATACGGGACTCGAAGGTATATAATTTAGATGATGACTGCTTAACCCTTTAAAAACGTCCATCAGAAAGTTGTAACCCTAGACCAGGAATTCAGTTACTTCCCTGTGTCTATGCAGGTCTAATATCATCATCTGGTGATGGGTTAGCTTTTTGCCTATCATCTAAAATGGTCAGTATAACTTTAATTGTACAAAAGTAAAATCGAACGTAATGATAACTGACGGGGGGTGGGGGTGGGGTGGGGTATTCCCTTTACTCAGAAGTAATACTTCTTCAAATGAACAACATTCCAACTGGTTGATAAGATTCTGCTGTCCATAGTTTCCTGCTCGTACGCGCCTTTTCCCGCAATGCCACGGACTTTGTAGGGCCCTTCCCAGTTTGGATTTAGCTTTCCTTCACCAGCTTCCTTTGTTGATTGGAAGAATTTTTTAAGAACGAAGTCTCCAATTTTGAAATATCTGTGGTGAGCTTTTCTGTTGTAATATCGCTCTATAATTTGTTTTTGGGATGCCATACGTATTAATGCAGCTTCTCTTCTTTTCTCGAGCAAATCCAAATTTATCCTTAACTCGTCGTTGTTTGTTTCTTCCGTTTCCGTTGTGAATCTCGTGCTTGGTTCGCCGATTTCCACAGGTATTAATGCTTCTGAACCGTAGACACGCGCGGATGGAGTTTCTCCCGTGGCTACTTTTGCAGTAGTTCTGTAAGCCCATAATACTGCCGGTAGCTCGTCAGGCGAGTTTCCCTTGGCTTTCTCTAACCGTTTCTTTAAGTTGTTGACAATGACTTTGTTTGTTGACTCAGCTTGCCCATTATCCACGGGGTGATATGGTGATGAAGTGATTCATTTAATTTGCCAGCTTTCGAAGAATTCTGTGATTTGTGAGCCTGTGAATTGTGGGCCATTGTCACATACGATCTCTTTTGGTATTCCAAAGCGGCATATTATGTGTCGACATATGAAGCTTTTCACTTATTTCTCTCGCACCTGTTTAAAAGCGTCTGCCTCCACCCATTTTGTGAAATAATCAGTTAATACGAGTAAGAACCGTACCTTTCCTTTAGCTGGGGGAAGGGGTGCCACTATATCCATGCCCCATTTCATGAATGGCCATGGTGACACCACTGGGTGGAGTAATTCTGCTGGCCGGTGCATATTGTTGGCATATCGCTGACATTTGTCACATTTAGCTACGAAGCTCTCAGCATCTTCCTCTATTTTAGGCCAATAGTACCCTGCTCTGATTAGGATTTTGACTAAGGATCTTGCTCCTGCATGGTTTCCGCAGTGTCCTTCGTGTACTTCCTTCATCACGTACTCTGTTTGATTGGATACAAGGCACTTTGTTAGGGGACCTCCAAATATTTTACGGTATAAAGTTTCACAAACTAGGCAGTACCGCACAACTTTCCGGTGAAGTGCTTGAGCTGCTTTTCTATCTTCAGGATCAGTGACGTTCTGCAAAAGGTTTACAATTTCGTTTCTCTAATCCAAGGTTAAATTGTTAAATATTACCTCATTCTTGTCCTGGTCGATTGCTGAATGAAATAGGTGTATGAAAATTGCATTGTCTTTATTTGTTACGTTGTCAACTGTTGCGAGGTTAGCTAATGCATCCGCTTCTGCATTTTCCTCTCTGGGTATTGCATAACTTTCCATGACTGGAATTGCTTTGCTAGGTCTCGTGCCTTTTCCAGATATTGTTGCATCCGAGCCTCTCTTGCGGTATAAGTCCCCTTCATCTAGTTTACCACTAGTTGAGAGTCACTTTTGATCACGATTTGCTCAATTGAGAGTTCTCGTGCCGGTTCAAGCCCTCCAATGACAGCTTCGTACTCTGCTTCATTGTTAGTTATGGGATAACATTTAATGGCTTGTCGTATCTTTTCACCCGCAGGGGATATTAAAACAATTCCCAAGCTGGCTCCTTTTATGTTAGAAGAGCCGTCAGTAAATAGGGTCCAAATTCCTAGATTAGCCCCATTGAAGAGTTGCAACTCTTTTTCCACTTCAGGAATTATGCTAGTATTAAAATCAGCGACGAAATCATCTAAAATCTTAGACTTTATTGCAGTCCTAGGCTGATATATTATGTCATGTTCGCTTAATTCTATTGCCCATTTAGCTAATCTCCAAGTATGGTCTCAACTTTCTAGCTGCCATGATTAGAGCTAAGGATAATTTTTCTAGATGAAGATATCTAGTTTCAGTATCTAATAAAGACTTTCTTACATAATAAATTGGAGATTGTTTACCTCTGTCTTCTCTTACCAGTACTGCACTAACGACAATTTCTGCTACGGCAAGATAGACATACAGCCTCTCCCCCTCTTTTTGTTTAGACAGCAGCGAGGGTTTCGATAGATAGGCCTTCAGATCTTTGAGAGCTTGTTGGCATTCTTCAGTCCATTCGAACTGATTCTGCTTTTTTAGAACTGAAAAGAATTTAAAACTCTTCTCCAAAGACTTGGAGATAAATCTTCCTAAGGCTGCAATTCTTTCTGTTAGTTTTTGAACTTCTTTTTTGCTCGTAAGTATATCATGTATTTCATCAATAACTTTAATATGAGCGAGGTTTACTTCTATACCCCTATTTGATACAAGGAAACCCAAAAACTTACCTGATTCAATGCCAAAGGCACATTTTTCTAGATTTAGTTTCATGTTATACCTGCGCAGGATTTCGAAGGTGATTGAAAGATGATGGAAATGATCTTCCGCTTGAGTTGATTTTACCAGCATGTCATCAATGTATACTTCCATTGTTTTCCCTAGATGTTCCTGGAACATCTTGGTTACTAGACTTTGATACGTGGCTCCAGCATTTTTCAGGCCAAAAGGCATGACTTTGTAACAATAAGTCCCCTGATAAAGGAAGTTTTTTCCTCGTCTGAGGGATCCATTTTTTTTCTGATTATAACCAGAATATGCATCTAGAAAGCTCAACAATTCATGAACTCTTCATCGATCACTTGGTTCTTGAATGGTCCTTGCTTTCTTTTCTTTTGCTTGACAAGCACGAATGATGGATCTTCATTTAGTTTATGAGTCATCACTTCCGGAGGTATACCTGTCATATCTGAATGGGACCAAGCGAAACAATCTGAGTTAGCTTTTAAATATTCAATTAACTTACCTCTTACGGGGCTTAGTCTCGTGCCTATATGAACTTTTTGCTCAGGCTTCTGCTCGAACAATGGGATAGCTTTGAGCTCCTCAATAGTTGTTTTAATATGCTTGTCTTCTTCAGGCTCCCGAATGACATCGGGTCTGGAATCCATGTCCGTATGTGTTGATGTTGCCTCTGTGGTGATTTGGTTCACCTTCTCTTGGCTTCCTTCTTCTGCACCTATTTGGGTTCCAATTTCTTTTTCCGTACCTAACTGGGTTCCAATTTCTTCTTCCGTACCTAATTGGGCGATTTCCTTGTGCTTTGACTCTTCCGCTACCTCTTTTTTGTTTGAGTGTACTACTGAATTTATATTCCTTGAGGTCTGCTGATCGCCTCGAATTTGTTGAATTCCCCATTTGGAAGGGAATTTTATTACCTGGTGTAAAGTAGATGGTATTGCTTCCATGTCATGGTTCCATGGTCTCCCCATGATTACGTTGTAAGCCATATCGGTGTCAATGACTTGAAATTTCGTATTTTTGATTACTCCTTCTGCATAGGTACTAAGCTCAATTTCTCCTTTTGTTATGACCGTAGAGTTGTCAAACCCAGATAAGGTTCGTGCTTTTGGGATTACTCGATCCTCCATTAGCATTTCTTCCACAACTCTCAACAAAATGATGTTGACTGAGCTACCTGGATCAATCAACACTCTTTTTACATTAGTGTCATGTATGAGTAGAGATATTACCAGAGCGTCGTTATGAGGAAGCAGCAATCTGTTGCCATCTGCTTTGTCAAACGTTATATTGTCTGCTTCCATGTCTTCACGAATCCGCTTCCCGTGTGTAATTGTGAATTTTGTTGTTCTTTTGCAGACTACTCCGTTCACCTCCTCTCCTCCGTGTATCACATTCACTGTTCTCTTTGGAGATGGTGGTTTCGAGGGCTCTTGTCTGTTCTTCATATATGCCTGTTTACCTTTTTCACTAAACAATTCTGTTAGATAGCCTTGTTTTAATAATTATTCTACCTCACCTTGAAACAGTCTACAATCTGATGTTCTGTGTCCATGATCGTTATGGAATTCGCACCAGAAGTCTGGATTCCTTCTGTTTCGATTCGATCTCATTTCTTTGGGCCATCGAACTTTATCGCCCATGTTTCTCAGTACGATAATTATTCAGAAGTACTTACATTGAAGTTGTAGTCTCTGACTCTTGCATTACCTCTGTTCCGTTCCTCCCGATCTTTTCTAGATTTTGAGGAGGATGAGTTCGTATCTCTATTTGACGATCTATATTCCGGCCGTGTGTTTTCAAACCTGGAACGAGTTTCTCATACTGAAGGTCCCATATATGGATCATACCTGTTCTACTTTCTGGTTCGGAGCGTCTAGAACTGGCTCGATCTTCAGCTTTTGATTGAGCAATGGTGTCTTCTTCTATTCATAGCTTGGTGCTGTACCTGTTATAGACATTGTTCCATGCCGTGGCTGGGAATTCTCTCAAGCTTTCCTTGAGTCTTCTCGTGGCTTCTGAGCTTCTGTCATTTAAGTTGCTTGCAAACGCCATTGCTGCTCAATTGTTAGGTACCCTTGGTAGCAACATTCTTTCTCTTTGAAACATGTCTACAAATTCTCGGAGAAATTCCGCGTCTCCCTGTTTTATCTTGAATATGTCTTCCATTCTTTTTTTGAATTTTTGTGCACCGGAATGTGCTTTTATAAAAGAATCTGCAAGCTCCGCAAAAGAGTCAATAGAATTTTCGGGTAGAAGAGAATACCATGTTAGTGCTCCTTTGGTGAGTGTCTCTCCGAACTTCTTGACTAGTACTGATTCAATTTCTTGTCTAGTCAGATCGTTGCCTTTTACTCCTGTAATAAAATCAGTTACACGATCACTTGGATCAGTTGTCTCGTCGTACTTGGGAATATCAGGCATTTTGAATTTCTTGGGAATTGGCAAGGGAGCTGCATTGGCTTCCAAGGTTGTTGAGAATTTCTATCAACGTCAATGCCTTTGATAACAGGTGGTACTCCAGGAATTTGCTCGATTCGGTCATTTTGTTCCTTCACCTGTTTCTGCAAGGTTAGTAATAAAGACTGTAATTCTGGATTACTGGACATACCTGGTCTTGCTTCGAGGGACTTATTTGGAGTGCCTCTACTTCCTGAATTTGCAAGTCCGGATTGTGGATTTTCCATAGTTGCGGTGTTGTTAGGAGGAGGTGTTGGTGATGCAGCTGGCAGTCCACTCATGAAAGCTTGTAAGGCATGAGTCACATATTCACCAACCATTTGTTTTACAGGATGTCACGACCCGAAATCCCACCTTCAGGCCGTGATGGCGCCTAACGCTGCACTCGCTAGGCAAGCCAACGTGTTAACTGAATTGATTTATTAACAAGTGAAAATAACAAATACTGACTAGATAATAGAGATAAAGTGCGGAAGAATTAACAAAAGTCTAAATAACATTAGCTAATAACGCAGAAATCCCTTTAAGTACAACCCAGAAGTGGAGTCACAACCTCACAAACTAGTCTAAGATTTGACTAAAAACAACAATTTGAAAATAAAATGACGTATCTATCTGGAAAACACATAAAATACAGAATGAAAGATAGACAGGGACGCCGAGATCCACGAACGCCATGCGAAACTACCTCGGTGTCGTCTGGAATGGACTGAAGGACACTTCCACTAGCGATGTCCATTGGGTCTGGCTGCGTAATCTGCACAACATAAAGAAGTGAAGGTGTAGCATCAGTACAACCGACTCCATGTACTGAGTAAGTGCCGAGCCTAACCTCGGCAAAGTGGTGACGAGGCTAAGACATGACGACAAATAGTACCTGTGCAGTTCAATAGTATAGCAGAAAATAAACAAGGATACAGTTACAGGGAAGAACATGCTGGGGATAAGAGGGGAAACAATTGCTAAAATAGTAGAATCAAGTACTAACGGAAATGTAGAAGCAAAACAAGAAATATCAACCCGAACAAGTAAAATAGACAGGAGAAAAACACGGCATGACCCCTCGTTTATAGCCTCAAATCACACAGCACGGAATGTCCCCTCGCGCATAAACAATAATGACTCGGCACAGAATGTCCCCTCGTGCATCAACAATAATCAATCGGCACGGAATGTCCCCTCGCGCATAAATAATAATCAATCGGCATGGAATGTCCCCTCGCGCATAAATAATAATCAATCAGCACGGAATGTTCCCTCGTGAATAAATATAATCAATCGGCACAAAATGTTCCTTCGTGCATAAATATAATCAACCGACACGGAATGTTCCTTCGTGCATAAATATAATCAATCGGCACGAAATGTTCCTTCGTGCATAAATATAATCAATCGGCACGGAATGTTCCTTCGTGCACGATGAGTGTAAAAGCAACAATTGATGTGAAATTTTAACAATACGACATTTTAAATGTACAAAAATAATCAACATAATTCTACTGTCCCGGCAAGGGACTCAGCTATAACCAATATCACTCAGAGGTATAATGTCAACAGTAAAAATCCTCGACCGAACACATAGTCAATAAATTTCTACGTCATGAAGTAACCTCAAGGTACCACTTTCAAGGTTCCCAATAATTCACAGCACGGAGAATATGAAAGAACATTAAACAACTTATCAAAATCGACTCACGGGCATGCTTGACCACAACATATAGGTACCCGTCACCTCACCTATACATTGGACATGAATTACACATAGAAAATAAGACTCTATACCTATTCCCTCAAGCTAAGGTTAGGCCAAACACTTACCTCGGCTCCAAGAATGCAAGTCAAGCCTCAATCACGACCTTTCCTCTTGAATACGACTCCGAAACGATAATATCTAGACATAATTGACATGATAACATCAACAATAATTAAATAACTCAATCCCAAAGCCTATTTATACATTTCACATAATTCTTCCAAAAATAACAAAATTCGACCTCGGGCCCGCTTGGTCCAAACTCGAGGTTCGGACCAAAAACCGATCACCCATTCCCCCACGAACCCGAATATACAATTTGTTTTGAAATCCGACCCCAAAATGAGGTTGNTTCCATGTTTTTAGGCCTAGAATTTAGTGATTGATGAAGGAAAATGGAAGAAACTAGAGTTAAGATCACTTATCTAAGTGATTATGGAGGAAGGGAAGTTTGGAACTCGGCTATGGGGCTTGGAGAAGAAGGAGATGGTGAAAATATGAAAATCCCGTAATTAGTATTCTGTTTTTGGACACTTTAAATAACTGGGCGATATTACTCTATGCGATCGCGGAAAGGGAGTTGCGATGGCGTAGGGACTGAGTCACGTGCACTGCGATCGTGGAAAGGGTGTTGCGATCGTGTGGGGTCCCTAGGCTTGGCTATGCGATCGCAGACGGAAAGGTGCGACCGCAGAAGGAAAATACCCAGCCCCCTCCCCGGCTCACCTATACTCTATGCGATCGCGGAAGCACCTATGCGATCGCATAGAGTCATAGAAACCTCCCCCTCACACTACACTACGCGATCGCGAGGCAACCTATGCGATCGCATAGTGTAAAAACTCAGACACCAGAAACAGCACAATCACACCCGATTTTTCCTAAGTTTAGCACCCCGACACCTATCCGAAACTCACCCGAGTCCTCGGGGCTCAAAACCAAATATACACACGACTTAAAAATCATCCTACGAACTTATTCGAGTAATTAAACCACTAAAATAACATAAAAAACAATGAATTAAACTCAAAAATCCATAGAATTTTCACAAACTTCATAAACTTCATAAACTTCTAAATTCTCCTATTTTGATCCGAAACACGTCAAACTAAGTCTGTTTCTTACCAAATTTTACAGATAACTCTCATAACACATATTGAACCTGTTCCGGGCTACGGAACCATAATGCGGGCTCGGTGACACAGATTTCACATCAACTTTCATTTTCAAAAGTCTTTATTATTTCCAGAAAATAATTTCCTTTGAAAATTCATTTCTCGGACTTGGGACCTCGGAATTTGATTCCGGGCATACGCCCAGATCCCATATTTTCCTACGGACCCTCGGGGACCATCAAATCACGGCTCCGGGTCCGTTTACTAAAAATGTTGACCAAAGTCAACTTTATTCCATTAATTATCATCAATTCAACTGTTTAACACATTTTCACATAAAGGCTTCCCGGCTACGCGCCCGGACTGTGCACGCACATCAAGGTGAGATTAACGGAGGTTTTCGGGGCCTTGGAACACAATTTTTGCTAAATTAACACAAGATGACCTTTTGGGTCATCACATGTTCTCCTGTTTTTTCATTTCCATTATGATTATTATTTTGAGTCGTAGATCTCTCTGGGGAATTTTCCCTTGATCCTCGTGGGGAACCTGAAGGTGATGGAACTCGAGTTTCAACCATTTGTTGGTTGTTGTCGTTGGCGTTCGACATAATTTACAGAATGTTGTTTGAGAAAAAATAGAGATTATCAGATTCCTGGTAACAGAACCAATTTTTTTAACCAAAGAATTAGATTCGCTGCCAAAGCTATTTTAAGAAGAACACGGGTTTCTGATAACCAAAGAATATGCTAATATTGTAAGTAAATTCGTAAATAGAAAGCAAAAAGATGCGTTAAAAGTAAGTATATTTCAATAATGGTTCGAACATGTCCTTACAAGTTATATTTTACTCCCTTTTATTGGGAATTTCTTAATATAACGTCTACTATTTTCAGCGATTGAGCATTAATGACTAATAATTGCATTAATGTAACGTTACAATGATTAATCGTAACTGTTGCATGAAGATTATGTAACGTTTGGATCATTGATTGAAGATCTTCGAATCTGCCCTTTGTTCTTCCCTGATTCATTCTGACCGTGTTTCTTCATCTCCTCAATTAGATTGAGATTCCCGTATCTGATTACCTCATGACTATGTCGTTCCGTTCCTCTTTGTCTCGTACCTATTCGTAAAGTCTCGTCCAGTTGTCATGTTTTCATTGTTTACATGACATTGCTCCACATGGATTGCTTTGTCATCATAATTAGTACACGTGCGAAGCCTATTTTTACCAATACAATTAAGGCAATCAATTCTAGTATGATCAAGTCGGAACTTACACCAATTATTCGGACACCAGCAGTCGATTCTAAGAAGAAAAGAGTTAGCCATACATACCTTAACTGAATTTTCTTTAATTCCTACAACATGTTCCGGAACCCTTAGCACCTTCAATCTATTTAACAATGCAACACAATGGAACCCATAGTTAGGAAAGCTATCATAGCCCTAGCTCACTTGAGCATTATGTCAAAAATTATATGTCTACTAAGGTTCCATGGTCCCTTTTTAGTGAAAGGTTATCCCAACCCATTCCCCCTTCTTTCCTATCTTTGTTTTAACACTCTCCACATACCTTAGGATCACATGCATGCAATTTAATTATCCTTATTCCCATGAATTATCCCCCTAATGGCCCATTGTGGCTATATTTTAAAATTAAGAGTAGGGGCGATGAAGCCTTGCCTCTTAGGACGAAGAATTAGATGCCTCACTTGAATATCTTCAAAGATTTTTGCAAGGTTTGATGTGTTTTAGTGTGTAGGTTGATCTCTTTCTCTAAGAATTCCCTTTCTCACTCTTAGAACATCAGAAAAATAGCTCAAATTGATGTATGATATGTGTTTTTATCGGAATAGGGTTGGGTCTTAAGATAAGAAAATGGGTGCCCCGACACAGGTCGGTGGTCGCATAATGGTTATGCGGTCCGCAAAGTGACATCAGAAATAGCCCTCAGGGGCTAGAATTTTCTGATTGTGTATGCGACCTGTATGCGGTCCGAATACATGTTCTGCAGTCTCATAATGCACCACAGAACTTCCCTTTGCAAAAGTCCAAGGTGGATATGTGATCAACATGCG
Source organism: Nicotiana paniculata (assembly GCA_005239505.1). NCBI lineage: Eukaryota > Viridiplantae > Streptophyta > Magnoliopsida > Solanales > Solanaceae > Nicotiana > Nicotiana paniculata. The sequence continues at coordinate 18,753 of ML320468.1, forward strand.
GCCCGCAAAGCGATTATGCGATTGCATAATTAGGCCGCATAACTGGCCTCAAAATTGGCCAGTTTTTCTGCGTCACTCTGCGGCCATTATGCGGCCCGTAGAGTGATTATGCGGCCTTATAATGGGCCGAAAAAACATGTTCTTCTGTGAAACATTTTCCTCTAAGTCTGTAGGGTACTATTCAATCCAAAAAGTCTGAATTCTACTATTATAACGCAGGAATCTAACTTGGCACCACGAAATCCCGATTTTTTGGTTAAAATTTTTACAGGTCCTTACATCCTCCCCCACTTAAGATCATTCGTCCTCGAATAAGGATCAAGGGTCACTTAATACAGCTTCATTATACCACATACCATCAGCCCCAAATTTGCCTAACTTCCTAATTTTCTGAAAATTTCGCTAGAATTTCCTTTGTAATTAGGCCTATCTACCTGCCAGATAGCCCCAGAAACACATCTTAGCAACATATATATGATCAAATAACACAAAAAAATGCAAAAAAACACCAATCGAGGTCTCATAAGGGACATATAACTAGAAAGGAGTGTCTTTACATTAGCCGAATAAGTAATACAAAGTTTAGGGAACATCTTTATAGAGCTATTACATGGATATTCAAACAAATGAGGGTACTTCTTTTTCATTTCATTCTCGGCCCAAGTAGATTCTTTGACTTGCTGGTTTCGCCACAATACCTTCACGAATAAAATTTCTTTGTTTCTCAACTTTTGGACCTGTCTATCAAGAATAGCAACCGGAATCTCTTCATATGACAATTCTCCACTAACCTCGATGGTCTCAACCGGCACAATAGCGGACGGATCTCCGACTACCTTCTTCAACATGGACACATAGAATACTAGATGCACTAATGACATCTCAGGTGGTAGCTCAAGCTTGTATGCTACCTGACCTATCCTTTGAATGATTCTATACGACCCGACATACCTCGGACTTAATTTCCCTTTCTTTCCATACTGCATGATCCCCTTCATGGGAGATACCTTCAAGAACACTCAATAATCTTCTTTGAACTATAAGTCTCTACGACGAACATATGAATAGGACTTTTGACGACTCTGAGCAGTTCTCAACCTCTCTTTTATGATCTTAACCTTCTCCACAGCCTGATGCACAAGCCTGACTGTATATGTGACTAGTATGCGGTCCGCATACCTGTTCTGTGGTCGCATAATGCACCACATAAATTCCCTTCTCAAAATTCCAAGGTGGATATGTAATCAACATGCGGCCCCCGCAAAGAGATTATGCGATCGCATAATTGGGCCGTATAACTGGTCTCAAAATTAGCCAGTTTTTTTGCTTCACTCTGCTTCACTTTGGGTCGACTTTTGGATTTTGTTAAAGATTTAGAATTTATGATCCATAATAGTTTCTCATGAGTTTTATTTGTGCATTGAAGTTATTTTGGTTAGATTTGATCCGTCCGGAGGTCTTTTCACTCGAGGAGTTCATTTTAGAGTACTGGGTCGTCGTCTTTGAGGTAAGTATCTTGCCTAACCTTGTGTGGGGGAACTACCCCTTAGGATTTGAGTCTTTTATGTTGATTGTAGTCCGTGTACGCGGGGTGACGAGTGCGTGCTCGGACTTATTTGTGGGAAGTTGCCTTTTAGAGTTCTTAGGTCCTTATATTCACCGTGTCTGAAGTTGTTCTTAATATGTTTGAGTTATTATTTGCTAGTTTCACCTCTACATGCTTTGATTAGAGATAATTGCTTTAGGATTCACCCTTACTGTCTACTTGACCCTAATTTGACTTAACTGAAGATTTTACCTCTTCCATCGTCAAGCTATATTTTTATAACTGCTTATCTCTAATTGAAGTTATTATTACCTCATCCTATAATTGTTTAGTCTTAATTGGAGTTATGATTATCTTTTGCTGCTTACCCTTACTTGAATTGTTGAATATTCCTCGAAATTGCTCAACCTAAAAAGGAGATTAGATAACCTATATCTTAGTTGACTTTCCTTTATTTGGAACTATTTGACTCGCGTTGGCTTCTTATTGTTGACTTGAATATTGTGGAATCGTTGCTACATACTTTGCTTTTCTCGTGTTAGGATGTTCTCTTTACGCCTTGCATTATTTACTGTGGTTATTCCTTGCGAATGAGTTCTACCATTTTCTTTGTGACTTAAAGTTCCTGAATTGCTTTACTCGCCGTACTTTGTATTACTGTCATTGTTGTTTTTGTACTTGTTGTGGTGATGTACGAGTTTTTTTTCTGTCGTTCTATGACTGTTATCTATGTCGTCTGCGCTACATATTTACTTTGAGACTACGGACGTATTCCGGAGATCTCCCTGTAATGCATATTTATTTTGGGACTAGAGACGTATTCCGGGAGATCTCCCTGTACTGCATATTTATTTTGGGACTACGGACGTATTTCGGTAGATCCCCATGTACTGGATATTTATCTTGAAAGAACTATGTTCGGAAGAAATTTATTTGGAAAGTTTATATTTGAAAAATAATTATCTTGAAAGAACTATATTTGAAGGATATTTATTTGAAAAATTTATATTTGAAGGAAGTATATTTCAAAAGAATTTCTTATTGGAAAGGATTTTATTATAAAGATACCAATATAAAAACTTACGGGTGGAAGTTTACACATGAAGGATTTCATTAATTCATTGGGGTTGTTGGCTAAGGCCTAATGTGGAAATTATTGCAGTGCTGAGTTACTACTTGCCTTTACTATATTGTGATTTTCAGAATTGGGCTGTGTTCCCTTCTATTCTGTGTCTTATTATGGTGTTCCGCTATTACTTGCTGTTTTTCCTTCCTTATTACACTTACTATGTCGTTAGCCATATCATGTAGCCTTTAAAAGATGTCATATTCTGTCATTCCTATACTTATGCTTGTTCATTTTATTAGACCAATGGGCGTCTTGACTAGTTCTCGTCACTACTTCACCGATGTTAGTCTTGATACTTACTGGGCACCACTGTTGTGTGCTCATACTACATTTTTGCACATTTTTGTGCAGATCCAGGTAATGATCGTTAGTAGCTGTGCGGATCCTTGCTGATGAGACTCAAGGTAAATCTGCCGCTGCGTTCGCAGGCTTCGGAGTCACCTCCTTACCTTGTATTCAACTGTGTTTACTCATTTCCAAACAATTGTATTTAAAAGTTGTAGCAACTCTATAGAGCTTATGACTTGTACTACCGGTTTGGGAAATTACAAAATTCTGTAAAGACTTCTATATCAAGACTGTTAGATTTTCCTTTATTATTGTCGTTATTCAGTACGTGTTAGGTTTACCTCGTCCCTAAGACTATGTGCCATCATGATACTCAAAGGAGGGAAAATTTGATTCGTGACAACATCACTTTGGGACACATGCGAGGTCAACAAAAGAAAGAGCTAAAACTTTTTTTTAGTTCCACTGAGAAAGTCTTTTCTATGAAAAAGCTGTCGTAAAATTTCGTTCTTCGTTCCGTCATCGACCCTATCTATTTTTCTATGATGACCCAAGAACACGCTCATTCTTCAGCTGTAGAGAGACTTTTGAATTGCGAGGAGTCGTGGTTGATTCGAGGATCTTACGCGGCGGAACGAACTCTTCTAACGTGTTGTATTTTCTCTTGAATAATATAAAATGGGCCCTAATATCGTGTAAACTATAAATTGAATTGAATCTTATGACTCAAATATCATGATAAGAAAATGGACCATAGACCTACCTCATAATATAAAATGAGGTGAGGATTGCCCAAGACCATATAAGGCGACCAAGAAATTCACACCCCACCTATGTGGGACACAACTAGAGCTGTCAATATGGACCGGGCCGGGTTAGCCCAGGCCAGCCCACGTGGACTTTAGCAATTGACGGACTGGGCTAGCCCACCATTTTGATAGGCCTTAAAATGGTTAGCTCACCCCAGCCCTATGTGAGCCGCGGACCCCCATGGGCCGGCCCATTCTGACCTAAAAAAGATAAATATTTAAAAGTAAAAATATCTTATTGAAAAAATTCGGAAAACTTAATAATTTTTTATATTGTTCCAATATATCACGTGAACACTAAAAAAGTAAAAGACAAGACTATATTTCATTCACTATAAGTCAGAACTCAAAACAAACTATTCATGAGAACGACCATGACGCTTGTGGGATATCCAACACATCATCTTCATCAAACACATTTGGATCCGTTTGTGACAAGGTTGTCTTAACATCTTCACTTTCATCTACATCTACAATTCATATGCAATATTAATTAGTGAAATATTAAGAATAATTAAATTTTAAAAATTAATAATATTCAAATTCACATAAAAAAAATATTACAAGTATAAGTTTGGGAAAGGACGTGCAGCCGAGTAGTAGCAAATGTTTAGAAATTTTCATGATGGATGCAACTTCTGTACTTTGTCAGAACATGCCCACCAACACTAAATGTTGATTCCTATGCTACAATGGTAATAGGAATACTAAGTGCATCACGCGCCATTACTGAAAGATCGTGTAATTTTCTAGAATGGTCCTTCCAGTACATGAGAACATCCATCTCTTGAAACTTCTCAAGATCAAGTTTTGGTTCCTCTAATTAAAGATCAAAGACTTACTATCGCTAGTGGCAGTATACTTCTTATATTTTAAATAAATATTTTTATTAGACTCATGGGCCGGCCCAACTCAGCCTCAGACAAGCCTCACGGGCCACGAGCTTACTTGGGCCGGGCTTAAAAGCCTCATTCTTAAATGGGATCCAAAATTTTTAGCCTAACCCTACTAATCACGGGCTGGACTAGGCTAGCCCAACGGGCCAAGCCTATATTGACGGCTCTAGACACAACAATCCGCGAGATAGAAATAACTAAGTGACGAATAAAATACGACTACAACATATTTTACTAAAAGGATATAATTGAATCTCTAGTTCAATTTTTAAATCTATATCACGAGTACGTACATTGCTTCATTCTAGCCATTTCTATATATGTGTCGGCTTGAATAGAAGAAATATTAATAGATGAAGAATATTGAAACTGACTGAAATACTAAATACTCAGGATGAGCATTTGAGGATTCAATAAAGAGCGGACGATGATCTCACTGTTCTTCGTATTTAGGTTTAATTTTGTTTATTTGAGGTGTCAATAGATCAATAGCAGTTTAAAAAGAGAAAAAGTTATTATCGCAACTACCTAGCTTAAGAAATTTTTCCCATTATCTGATTGGGATAGAAGATACATAATAACAGTCGCGTGATTAGATGACTTCACGCGTAGGTTAGTATAATTAATTCTTCCAACATTTTATGTGTTATAATAATGTGACGCCCTTTGAGATATTGTTTTAGTCCAGGGGACAGGTAAAGAATTATCTTTAACGGTAAATCTAAATCTTATCATATAATTTTGTTTTTGACCCAAACAGAGAAAATAATAGGTGTCAATTCCGCTACTTAAGAAGGTTAAAAATCAACACTTCAGGATTTTCAGGATTTTTGTTTAATATCAAAATCTAATCTTGATCGAATGAAAGGAAAATATCTACATCTTCCCCCTTTTCAAGCTGGTGGAGATTTGACGAAACTCCATTTCTTCTTGGGTAACTTGTTTGAGTTTTGATGCTGTAACAAGACGAAATATGCATGTTTACCTGTAAAACGATACATTTAAATTTGTAATATAGTTTATAGACAAGAAAATCGATTTGATTCCAAAATAATAAATAAATAAAATAAAATGCAAACTTAACGTTGAAATAGAAATAAGATAACAAATAGCATAATTCCAGGAGCAAGGCTTCCGAAGACAACAATAAGAATATCAAAAGACAGAAAATAAAGTATTATTGAGCTTAGAACAATGTGTAGTATCAGTGAGTCAGAATTTTTCGTCCCCCTACAATGGCTGTTGAAGTCATTATTTATAGCTTCATCGATGAATGTGTAACGCATGCTATGAATGCCAAATTTCTTTGTTACGAATAGTGTATGTAATGCTAAGGAATATTCTTCATTGAATGCCATCGGGTGGCAAATATTCGTCTGTCCTTGTTAGCAATATTCCTTTCGGGGTCTGCCCGGTGCCAATCGACTTGCTGGCCCCGACCTAGGTTTTCACTTGCCTCATTTTCCGTCTGTCCTTGATTCTATGTGTCGCTCTATTATTCGAGTATTTAATATTAATCGATTCTACCCTATACAGATCATCCCCCTGATTTACGGTGGCACATCTTTGTGTCATCGAAAAGTTGGTGAAGATACCTTTCCTGGCAGGAAATTTTCTGATCCCTTATGAAAAGTTTCTGACGCTTGATTAGATGCACGTCTCCCTGCATTTAATGCCCCGAACATGCATCATTCCACGATTTAGCAATATTTTCCCCATTTCTTGAGGTAATCATGGTCACGATTTTAGTCGCCTATTTCTTTATTTATACGTCTCATTCTTCTTCTTTCACACTCCATAGTTCTTCAAAGTCTCTCAATTTTTTTTCCATTAAACTCTTTCTTACCTTCAATCTTTCTTCTTCTTCTTCTTCTTCTTCTTCTTCTTCTTCTTCTTCTTCTTCTTCTTCTTCTTCTTCTTCTTCTTCTTCTTCAAATAACCCTTATTTCCTTCTGCTAATAGTGGCTTCCTCCTTCGTGAACTCAAGTTCTTTTAAAAATAAAGAAAACACCGACGATGCTGCCTCTCCTACGGTGAGCACCATCATTCCCAGAAGACTCAACACAGCCAAGGACTTTGAAGAGAAGTTTCCTTTTACAAGCTCTCGTACATGGGTTGTTGGCGTGTACCCTCATCCATCCATCCTTCTAGCATTCCTGTTGTGAAGGAGGATTGTGATTGTCATCATATGAACATCATCGCTCCTGAACTGGTGCAACGAGTAACCTTCCCTAAGAAGGGATTTGTATGTTTATATGCACCCATTTACTTTGGGTGCATTTTCTTTTAGAGGGAGAATTGACCCCGTGATTTTGGAGCTATGCCATATATAACAGATTTGTTTGGCACAGTTGGGCCCTTCGATGTGATGAACAGTGGCCTGTTTACGACGGCTATGTCAGGAGACGAAGGAATAACTCACCTTGGCTCACATGATGAACCTCTACCCCCTATGATTTTTCTTGGGGGAGTAATACACTTTAGCAAACGTGGCCACCGTGTTTTGCTCACAAGCATGGATAACGACAACGATCGAGAATGGAGCGGTTCATTGTTGTTGCCACCAGGGGTATCATCCTGGCCATGAATCCATCTTTCCCAGAGTCATGGACTCATACACGTAAGTTTCAAGCCTATCTTTTCTTTGAAATAGGGTTGTTTTGTGTTGTTACTGTACTATTTTAGCAACTCGGTGGATACCACCAAGGGTTGAAGGTTTGGACTAGTGGGTTCAGAAGATCCTAGACATTACTACGCTCGAGAACCAGCGGTGGAAAGAACCGACCCCCAGATACGGGTGAAAGGCCAAGAACCATGGTAAGTTGACTCGCGAAACTAATCTTGTCTTTATCTCATTTTTGTGTATATAAGGATTGGTTAACTCCTTTTTTCATTGAATTCAGGCCTTCCACAGGGCTCTATTACTATCTCGGAAGAGGATGTTTTGGCTGATCCCGCAGAGGTTGTGAGGTTGCGGAAGGAGGCCTTTACCCGAACATGCGACACCAGATTCGCTTCTGGTACAAGTGTTTCCTCTCGGAGTCCCAGGCCGGAGATCACGCAACCAAAAATGCGACATTCTTCCTAGGCCGAGGGAAAGAATAAAAGGGTGAAGAAAGCTACGCCCAAGACAACATCAGTCACTGTGGTGATTGATGATGATGGAGAAGCCAGTGATTAAGGGGCTTCCCTACAAAGGTGACAATGACCTTCATCAGCTCGTCAAAATGCTCCATATGAAGAGCTTATAACCCCAACCGGGGATGATGCCCAAGCGCCCTAGGGAGATTTTGACCTGGTGGAGAATACCAATTCTCCCTTTCCAGTCCTAGTTGCCACTCCTGATACTGTGAAACTATGTACTGGGACTCTTTCGTCTTCGGTTGGTGAGAAACTAACAACCAGCACTGCCTTTGCTGCAACTGCTTCTCAACCCATGATGCCATAAACTTCATCTCCTTCCACATCGGCCATACCTTCATCTCCGGTTACATCTACATCACCCCCACCGGTCCCAGGCACCCGAGAAGAGGATGTCCCTACTCCCCAGTCCCTAGTTCATGGGAATTTGGGGCACAACTATTCCCCCCTCTACATATCCTCATAGGAGGGGGAGTGTCTCCCTCTCGGTCTCTACCGAGTGACATCTACTGTCCCAGCCGGTGGAACTCGCCAATTACCTGAACCTGCTGGCTTCAAAGAAAGACAAGAACAAAAATACATTCTCTTTTGGGGGAGTCTATGATAAATAATGGCATGCACAATGCAGCAGTGGTATGGTACTCATTTTCTTTGCTGTCAATTTTCTCTTGATTTGCTATGGCAGTATTTCTAACTTGGATTTTTGCTTCGACGACCAACTCTCTTGCTTTCGAGGGACTTCTAAATCTGATACTTGATAAAGAAAGGCTTACATCTGAGTAGGATTGACTATTGGCTGAGAGGGACCAAGTTGCTGCTCGCCTCCCGACATTGGAAGCACAAACTGCTGAAGCTGGTGAGATGGAAGCTCGGTTGCAGCAGAGCGAGCAGGAAGTGATGACCCTTAGCCAAGAAGCCTCCCATTTAAGTGTACAATTTCAAGAAGCCAAGGGTAAATGGCCTGAGGTCCAAAATGCTGTACTTGCTACTACCGAGCTTGAGGCTGCCTCTGCTAAGAGATTGAATAACTTGGAGGAAGCCTTGAACTCCAAAGCTGAAGAGTCCGCTGCTGCTAAGGAGTAGCGTACTCAGATGGAAGATAATTATAATAAGGTCACAGAACACAATAAGGTCCATATCTCCACTATCCGTGACTTTGATATCAGCCTTAGGGCCACGAGATCCGAGCTGGATAGCCTTTTGACCGAGGTTGATTTTCTTAAATCAAAACTCTAGCACCGAGAGGATTCCTTCATTATTTATAAAACACATTCTATTATAGCATAAGGAGAAAAACCTTAGAAGAGGCCAAAGCATGCATCCTTAATTTTGATGCCAAAATCGCCAAGGCTCGAGAGCTAGAGTCAACCGCTCGAAGGTGCCCCCTGTCTTGGTCCGATGCAATCGACTCTCCTGGTTCTGGTTCTGAGTTCTCAAGAATCGAGGAGGAATCTGAAGAGGATAATCATGAAGGCCAAGATCTCGAGGCAAGGCCAAATTTGCCTACTTCTCCTAGGGGTGTAAATGCTTCTCTTTCCCCTAGTTCTAGGGATGTAGTAGTTTAGCCTTTTGCTTTCTTTTTGTTGTTTTCTTTTTGCATTTTTGTACTTTTGCTGTTCGGCACGTCATATATATATATATATATATATATATATATAAGTATTTTTCTTAAGCATTCCGCAAAGTTTACTTCTTTGCGTCGAATTTTGCAAGGCTTTGGGTGCATTTTCCCTCGATAACATTTGAGTTCCGGACATAAACTCTTCCAGAACCAACCCTTTACTGTGAGGGTTTAATAAGAGATGGCCCTCTTATGTTTACGCTGCTCTTGAAGAGGACTTCTCCTGTTCATTCCGACACTAGAATTTGAAGTACTTGATTAACTTTCAAATGATAAAATTAATTCTTTGTTTGGACAAGAAACAAGATAAAAATAAAAGGAATTATTTTTACTCCTTCTATCTTTAGAAGTACATAAGCATTCATTTTGCTGAGAAAAAAGAAATTGTCATTACTTGTGGCTAATTGTACAATATATTTCTACGGGGCTGGCTGTGCAGTCCCCATTCCCGATGAGATTTATTTTTCTCGGATTTCGTAGTTTCGATTTTTGTGGCAATCAGGTTTCCGTATTCTCATATCATTCCCCAGTATTCGAATGCGAAGAATGTGACTTGGAACACTAGATGTCTTGCTCCTTTGAAGATTCCACTAGTGAATGGTTAGGTAATCTTTCGTTCGATAGCAAGCTTCATTTACCGTTAGGAACTTTTCTACTGAGACAAAGATTATCTAACCACCCCCTAGTGGCTTGTCGTGAAGGGGCACTTGTGAACGATCGAATAGATTTTGGTCCGATAACAAGATTTGTTTCCCGGTAGGAATTTCGTTATCAAGCCAAAGACTACCTAACCATCTCATAACGGTTTGTTGTTTCTATGCCTTGTCATTTAAAGGTCTTATTTCTGCTGATGGCGTTTCCTTCGTAGTATGCTTTCTGATGATTCCTCGTTAAAACCCTTGACAGAAAAACTCAATTGAGACAAAAACTAGACGAAGGGAAAAAAAGTGCAGCACATACTTTCAATATAAGCGGTGCTCATCAGCAATAATACCTTTTGAGGTGTTCCACATTCTAGTTGCTTAGAAATTTTACTCCGTCTTGGTTTTCCAGTTCATATGATCCTTTCCTGTGACAGCTAAAACCCTATAAGGGCCTTCTCATGTCGGACCTAGCTTCTCTACGTTGAGCTCTCGGGTGTTTTAAGTCACTTTTCTTACAACCAAATCTCCCACTTTAAAATATTGGATATTGACTCTTCGATTATAATATCTTTTCATTCTTTGTTTCTAGGCCACCATCCTTATGTGCGCCAAGTCCCTCCGTTCATCAAACAACTCCTATTTGACTAGAAATGCTTCGTCATTTGTTTCTTCGTCTTCCCGAAAGTATCTCATGGTAGGTTCTCCCACTTCTACTGGGATCAGGGCTTCTGCTCCGTATATGAGAGAAAAAGGTGTCTCTCCCGTGCTTGACTTGGTCTTTTCCTGGTATGCCCATAGTCCCCCGACAACTCTTCGGGCCATTTGCCTTTGGCTGCTTCCAACTCTATTTGAGATTTTGAATAATCACCTCATTTGTTGACTCTGCTTGACCATTTGCGCTCGGATGGTATGGTGAATATGTGATCCTTTTTATTTTCAAATCCTCAAGAAATTTTGTGACCTTTGCGCCTATGAACTGTGGCCCATTGTCATATTCTATCTCCTTTTGTATTATGAACCTGCAAATTACATTTTCCCACACGAAATCGACCACTTTGTGTCGCTGATTTGTTGGTAAGGACCTGATTCAACCCACTTAGAGAAACAGTCAGTTAAAATCAAAAGAAATCTTACATTACCGGGAGCCGGCAACAGCGAACCGACTATATCCATCCCCCATTTCATGAATGGCCAAGGAGACAATATCGAATGCAATAGTTCAGGTGGTTGATATACTAATGGCGCATGGCGTTGACACTTGTCGCATCTTTGAACAAATGCCTTAGCGTCTTGTTCCATCCGGGGCCAATAGTATCCTGCCCTAACTAACTTTAACACTAACGATTCCGCACTCGAGTGATTTCCATAGATTCCTTCTTGCACTTTTCTCATGACTTAGTTTGCCTTGGAGGCTCCTAAACATTGGGCCAATGGGCCTTGTAAAGATTTTCTATACAATTGGCCTCCCCAGAAGCTGTAATGAGCTGCTTTGGTGCGGAGTGCCCGAGATACCTTTGGATCTTCGGGTAGTTTGCCGTGCTCAAGATGGTCGATGATCTCATTTCTCCAGTCCCATACCAAATTGGTCGCATTTACTTCATTATAATCGTCCATATCTAGTACCGGATTCATGAGTTATACAACTGTACCAGAATCTGATCCCCTCATTTCTGTGGATGAGCCCAGATTGGCCAGTGCTTCTCCTTCTACATTTTCTTCTCTCGGGATGTGGGTGATTGACCATTCCTTGAACCGTGCGACTAGAGTCTAGACTTACACTACATATTGTTGCATGTGTTCCTATTTGGTGTCAAAGATGCCGTATACCTGATTCACTACTAGTTGGAAATCACATTTGATTTCAATGACCTCGGAATCTAGTTCCCGGGCCAGTTCAAGTCCTGCATTAAAAGCATTATAACCATCTTCATTGTTAGTTAAGGGAACAATTTTTATGGCCTGCCTCAGGGTTTTTCCTGAGGGAATAATTAGTACCACCCCGAGCTGAGGCCCTTTCACTTGGAAGCTCCGTCTGTGAACAAGGTCCAGACTCCTAATGTCGTTTATGAAACATCAATGCTTATTTGGTAGCCAAAGGCAGTAGTGCAGGACCAAAATCAGCCACGAAGTCGACCACAACTTGCGATTTGATTGCAGTATTGGGTTTATACTCTATATCAAATTCACTCATTTCTACTGCCCACTTGGCCAGTCGACCTGACGATTTAGATTTGTGAAGGATATTCTGCAGGGGAAAAATTATCACCATGGCTTTCAGGTGGCATTGAAAATAAGGCCTAAGATTTTGAGCGGCGTCTATGAGATCTAAGGCTAATTTTTTGAGGTGTGGTAGCGAGTTTCCGCCGCTGTTAAAGTTTTACTAGAATAATAGATAGGAGATTGCGTACCTTCATCTTCACAGAATAAAACAACCCTTACCGCTACATCCGAGACCGTTAAGTAAATTAGCAACCATTCGCCTTCCTCTGGTTGGGGCTTGATAAATTTCCTTTCAAATCTTTCAGGGCCTGCTGGCATTCCGGAGTCCATTCGAAGTTGTTCTTCTTTTTCAAAAGTGAGAAGAAGTGATGACATTTTTCTGAAGACCAGGAAATGAACCTGCTTAAAGTGGCCAGTCTTCTAGTTAACCTCCGGACTTCTTTCATATTTGACAGTTGGCCGGGAATGTCATCGATGTCTTTAATTTTATCGGGATTGACTTCGATCCCCCTTTGTGACACCAGGAAACCCAAGAACTTATCGGAGCTGACTTCGAATGTTCACTTTTCGGGGTTAAGCTTTATGTTATGCTTCCTTAGGATGTCAAAGGTTTCTTGGAGGTGCTTCAGATGATCACCTGCTTTCAAAGACTTAACCATAATTTCATCTATGTAAACTTCTATCGTTTTCCCCATTTGCTTTTTGAACATTTTGTTCACAAGTCTCCGGTAAGTGGCTCCGACATGCTAAGCCCGAAAGGCATCACATTGTAGTAATATGTGCCAAAGTTCATTATGAACAACGTCTTTTTCTGAGCCTCCGAGTTTATATTGAGTTGTTTGTACCTGGAATAGGCATCGAGGAAACTCATCAACTCGTGCTTGACCATCACATCAATCATTTGATCAATGTTTGGAATGGGCACGAGTCTTTTGAGCACACCTTATTCAGATCCTTGTAATCTACGCACATGCAAAATTTGTTATTGTTTTTTGAAACTACTTCTATGTTAGCTAGCCAGTCGAGATACTTTACCTCCCTGGTTGAATACCGAGTTACCTCTTCTTTGACAAATCTATTTCTGAGCTCGAAAATAGGGCGTTTGTTCTGCCATACTGGAGAGACGTTGGGGTCCAGGCTTAACTTGTGCATGGCCACCTCTAGCAGAATACCTTTCATATCCGCATGCAAACACACAAAATAATCAACATTAAATTTAAGAAATTCTATAAATCCTGACCTGAGCCAAGTGGAATTTCTTCTCTAAGAACTTCCCGAACAATACAACTTGGTTGAGTTCTTTCGTTGTGGATTTGGTTGCATTCATTTCTTCTGGTACCTGGAAACACCTTGGTACATGATAGGATTCTGACGGCTCCTCCCCTTCTTCGACTTTTTTTGGCTCAGGTGCAAGCGTCGATTCCTTTAATTTCTATACCGCATGTTCCTTCCCTTTACTACTGGAAACCGAGATCACGTTCATCTCCCTTGCTGCCATTTGATCTCCTCTTATCTGTTTAATTTCTTCTGGAGTTGGAAATTTTATAGGTTGTATGTCGATGGCACAACCTTCATCTCGTGTAGTCATGGTCTTCCAATAATAATATTGTAGCCCATGTCGCCGTCTACTACTTCAAACACGGTCGTCTTCAAGACCCCTTCGACGTTTGTGGGTAGCAGGATCTCCCCTGGGGTTGTCACACTCTAAGTTGAACGTGGCGAGGAGCTTTGTGGTCGGAATGATGCTTATGGTTAGCTTGGCTTGTTCCAGCACTCTCCATTGAATAATATTGGCTGAACTTCCTGGGTCCACCAAAACACGTTTAATTTTAAAATCTAAAACATTGATAGAAATCACCAGGGCATCGTTGTGCGGTAGTAGGAGTCCATCGGCGTCCTCCTCCGTGAAGGTGATATCGTCCTTAGCGACTTCCTAGAATATTTTTCTATGGGTCACCGATAGCTCTGTCCTTTTTGATGCTGAAAAGGTTACACCATTAATCTTGTTCCCTCTAAAAATTATGTTGATCGTTAGACGAGGAGGATCTCTCCTGTCTTCTAGGGTTCCGCATTATCCCGGTTGCGACCATAGTTATTTTTAGCCCCGTATCTTAAGAACTCTCTAAGATGGACGTTTTTCAGTAACATTGCCACCTCCTCGTACATATGTGGCAGTCCCCAGCCCGGTGGTCGTTTGTCCCATGATACTCCCACCATAGAGTAGGATCCCTCTGACTGGGGTCAAATATCATCGGCCTTGGGAATCATGCTTCTTTAATATTTTCCATCACCAATACCAGCTCCACCATGCTAAATAGTATCCAGCCATGGTACAAATTTCTGTTCAATTCCCTGATTGTGCATATTTTAATTGCATAATTTAAAAAAAGCCAACTGATTTCGGTCTGTCACGATCCAAATTCCATAATAGGTCGTGATGGATCCCAACTGTGTAGCTAGGCAAGCTAACACGTGAACCTCCACTAAATTATCTATTTTAATTTTTAAAATTAGGAATTTTATTAAATAAATAAAATAAGATCTAACGCTCATAGAAACATGTGATTTTCTTTACCAAATTTCTAAATATAAATAAATCTTGAAGTAAAGTGATAATAATAACCTAAAATACAATAATGAACGTCCACTAGGAACCCCCAAAATCTGGTGTCACAAGTGCATGGACATCTGTCGGGGAGTACAATAATGATACAACATCTGCATGGAATATAAGATAGACATGATAAAGAAATTGAATGTGATGGAGACTCTGTGTGCTGCAGATTGTAGCATGGAATGCAACTCATCATAAAATTCCCTCAACATCTCTGCCTATGTGCCAAGATGACCACTAATGAACCTGTCAAAACAAGCCTAATCCCGGAGAAGTAGTGACGACAGGTCGACATTGACACTTACTAGTGGTCCAATAAATCAAATATAATAAAAGTAGACATGTATGAAGCATGAAAAGTAAAACAGTTAGAACAAATATAAGTACATAACACGATCCTCATCAGAGAAATAAATACGGGGGCCTCAATAACCAAATACTACATCGAATGAAATACACAATGATCAACACCAGATAAAATATCACATCTCAAGGAAACTCATCGGTACAGTGACTCCTTATCTATTATTACGCTCAATTCTATCGAGGCGCGTGGTCCGATCCCATAAGGGTGTTTCATAAAACTGTAGAGGCGAATGATCCGATCCTATAAGAGTGTATTACAATATCCTGTCGAGGCGAACAACCCGACCCGGCAAGAGTGTATTACGATAATTCTGCCGAGACGAACGACTTGATCTCATAAGAGTATTACTGAGGCGTTCAGCCCAATCCCATTAGAATATGAAACTTTAACGATTCCTTGACCCCACTCACGAAATATACACGTGAGTTATAAATTTCAAGTAACTTTCGATAAACATGCACAACGTGGGAGAAATTCGTAAGGAAAGTAAAATTTCCATGACTAATCAAGTAGCTCGTCAAGTATCTAAAATAACAAGTGCATTACTCTACGCGAGTCTAGTCTCTGGTTATAATGTGAATTAAAGCATTTATAAGGCAAGAACAACTCATATAGTACAATTATAGCATGTCGTGAGTCTAGATCTACCCATACATAATCAGGAATTCTAGCATACGCACGTCACCTCATACGTGCGTAGATCCCATAACAAGTAGAACATAACAAATATAACACCTACAGGGTAAATTCCCCCTCACAAGGTTAGACAGGAGACTTACCTCGCTCAAGATTCCGATAACCGCCTCCAATGCCACTCCAACTCCTAAAATCAAGGCCAAACAATCTGAAACTAGTCAAACAACGAGAAAACCAATAAAAATATACTCCAACACTCATAATTT
Organism: Nicotiana paniculata; assembly: GCA_005239505.1. Lineage (NCBI taxonomy): Eukaryota > Viridiplantae > Streptophyta > Magnoliopsida > Solanales > Solanaceae > Nicotiana > Nicotiana paniculata. The sequence goes on from ML320468.1 coordinate 34,930, forward strand.
AACAATTTATACCAATTTCGCTCGAAAAGTCAACAAAGTCAACCCCCGGGCCCACGTGCCCGTATTCCAAATATTTTCAAAGATAATCATTACCCATAACACTACGAACTCAAATACATAATTTATTCCTAGTTCCATGTCCAATTTAGTGATCAAAATACAAAAATACCAAATTCTCGATTTTCTTCGAAAATTCAATAATTTCTACAAAATTCCATGTTTAAATCTGTTGATACCCAATTTTGCCCTCATATTTTATAAAATAGTCTATATACTTTCAAAAATATCATTTTGCATTATTACCCAATTTACAAGAGTCATAAGTATTTTCTATAATTTTCTATAAGTTTTTTAAAGCTTTTAAATTTATTTTCCTATATTTAAATTATTCAAATATTTAGTAACTATCCCTTCAAATTATTTAAGGATGATTTAATCATCCAAATCTACTATTTATACCCACATGTATGTTTTGTAACATTTTTACTTCATTCTATATGATTACATTTGTATTTTGCTATTTACACAATATTTTGCAATAATAGCCTATATTCTCATAATAATTACAACTTTTATTTATCATTTATGTCAAAATAGAATCTTCATATTTTTATAACTCTGAATTATTTTTTTTAAGTATTTAATATCTTAAATGAGATTTTATTTATTAAATAGCCCTTTTTATAATTTGTTTTGTGTATTTTAAATTATAACCCAATATAGGGCTAATTTTTGAACCAATTAAGGTCCAAAAGAATAGGCCCATTCTCAATCGACCCCCAGAAGCGCAAAACCAAATGACCCAATAGGTCTGCCCCAGTCCACGAGTCGCTATACCCAACCTAGCTCATTTATATCTCAACCGTTGATCACAACACTTCCCCTTCCTCCTTATATATCCTTAACCCAAACCTTAGCCCATTCTTAACCCGCAACCACCCTCAAACACTCCCTTTTCGTCTCTTAAAGCTAAACATTAGCGGCCTGAATTCTCGCCTTTTTCCCTGCATTTACCCCTCGAACCAAAGATTTTCTTACCTTTTCTGAATGTTTACCACTCCAATATGGTAATACTAAGTATTGTTCCGTCTATAGAATGCGTATTTTGTAGAAATCGGGTCGAAATGGGCTCGATCTTGAAGATCCTGCGGGATTCCGGCTTGGTGCATCAAAGGATACGAAGTATCTCTTCGATTGGGCACATCTCCATCGACTCTGACTTGATTAGGGTTTGCCTTACTCGTTGTCCTAATTCAATTTGAAATCAGTTTGTATGTGGTCTTTTTCCTTATTCTATATGACTGACTTTCTTTCCTTATTTTACATGATTAGTCTTTTTTTCAATTTTGTTTACCTGTTATTAACACTATATAAACCCTTTCCCCTTATTGCCCGAGACAGACTTCAATCACTACTGTTTTTCTCCCACCCTCACTCATTCGACACTATTTGGAGACTTTTGATCTTGGTCGGTTGAAAGCCAAGACCACTAAAATCCATTCATTAGCCTCTTCCAGTGCAATCACTGCTCGGAGCCCACTTCGAGGCTCTTGTGAACTCTTAAGCACTAGAGAATTGTGGTTCCACTGTTCTCCTGCATCACTGCTATTTTTGAGATTTTGAGTTTCTTATTCTTTGTTCACCTTGTTTGCAACTGGTTAGTACTTTATACCTCCGCAATTCTACTTCCCCCCGTTTATGTTTATGGTATGTGCACTAGTGCTACTTGGATTTCTTTGAGTTAATTTCTATATTATGCCACTTCGTATACAAGCTTGTTTGTCTTAATACCATTCTGCAATGTCAATAGCTTCAACTCTGTTCAAGTCCTGAGTTTAACTCATGCATAGTTATCTAAGTTGATTCATGACGTTAAACTGGTTTGTAATTAAACCTGATTGATGTTTGTTGCACCTGTTTTGATTTCTTATAAAAAAAACCCTTAGGAAACTATGTTCATGCTCAGAATTTCTCCCTTCCCATTGAATCCTTTATGCATAACTTGTTGTTTCCTGCAAATCATGTGACAATACTGTCTAAATGCTTAGCCTAATATGCTCTCCTGCCACTGCTAGCTTTAATGCATGCCCATCATATGTGTTCGACCTGAATGATTTCTAACCATTATGTTTATGTATAGTGTTGATACCCAATTTTTACCAAAATAACTTTTTAAATTGCATATATGTCTTCAAAATCATGCATTAGCATCAATTGGTATTTTTCCATAAATTTTCATATTTTTATTAATTTGCTCAATATTTTATTTCTAATAAATAATCATAAAATTGCATCACAAATGATTTCAAAAACATTTTTTTTAATTTACTATTTATGGTCTTATTAAGTCCAATTATTCTATAAATAGGCAAATTGACACCTTTTGGCTACAATTGCAATAACTTTGCAATTATAGCCCATGTATACATTTTTGTATTATTTTTACCAGAAATTAGTCTTTTGTATTTTTAAATACTAAATAATCATTTTTTTAAAAACATTTCCATGCATGAAATTCAGTTTTTATAAGTAGTAATTATTTTACAAAGTATTTTTAATTAGTTCATTAGGGGTATTTAACAAATAGCCATTTTTCATTTCAATTCCAGCCTAAATCAATCAGCCCAAATACCAACCCAATACAACCCTCCCAAGCTCCTCATTTTCTCTCATCACTGCGCCGTCACCCCTTCCCCTTCTCTCCAAATGATCTCAAAACCTAATCCTAACTCTCCCTCGTCGTCACTCATCTGACGTCGACCATGGTGGTCCCTCACCACCCTCAAACCTCCAAGGGTCTCTCTTAGACCCGGTTTTGTTGTCTCTAAGGTCCTCAAGGGACCAGGGCCAGTCCACTTACGACTTTGGTTCTGTCTCGCCAGTTTCAGGCCGTTATGGTTCGATTTTGAGTAAGATCTTCCTATTTTGGTTTAAACCTATGGGTTTCTAAGCCTATAACTTCATCTCTATGATATTTTTTCAAAATCCTAATTTCATCTCTTGAACTTCTCAGATCTGAGATGGTTCGAACTTATTTTTTACTTGTTTTGTGAAGATTCTTCTGCCTTTTCGAAGTAGCTTTTCATTTTCCTAAACTGGGGTTTCTTAAAAGTCTTTCTTCAAAAACGCTTTCTGATTTTAAGTGTTTAATCTCCTATTCTTATGTTTTTTCGACTGATTTTGTTAAGTTTTTCCTTAACCCTAACTAGTTTATGCTAAAACCCCAATTTTTGACATTTTTGTTTGGATTTTGAGTTTGTCTGTGTTACTTGCTACATGATTTTGTTCTGTGCTTTGATTTGCATGATCTGTCCTTCGTTTAATTTGTATGTCTTGTGATTTTACCCTAGTATGTCTCTATTAGCATTTCGGTTCGACTCTTGACTGATTCTGTGTGTTTATACTTGGCTTATCTGTTTATTCATGGAAATCTATATTATTTTCCTTAAATCAGTATTATTTTTTAGGTCTTTGATTCACTGATTTGCTATACTGATACCTATATGCTGATTTCTCGATTATTTCCCTATTTTTACACCTTTTAATTATTTCTTGTCTTATTTTGATTAACCGTGATATTTCCTGATTCTTCGCTAGTTGTTTCCTTAATTAAAACTCCTGTTCATTTACCCCTAATTGCCTACTCCGTACCTAAGTCTTACTTGATTTCTTTCCTTAAATATTTTCCTGCTCTTTACCGTTGATTGATTAACCCTTAATTATGGGAGACTATGCTGATTTTATGAATGACTGATTCTGTAAATTTCCCTAATTGCTGCACAATTGATTTTTAACCTTATTTTGTCTAGATCTCAGCTACTATATATACTCTCCTCTATTCTCACTACACACACGAACACTAGTTCAAAAACTCTCTCTTACACTCAAAACTCTCTGCTCTTCTTTGTTACTTGCAACTGTCACTAAACTAGCCGACTGTAAGCCAAGGCTAGTTATTGCACCACATCTTCTCGTATCCTGTGTTTTTCTCTCCTTAACTGGTATGTCCTAATTCAATTTCAAGTCCAAAATTCAATGTGCTCTGTTACTGCTTTAGTTCATTTCCAGTCTTGTTCCTGCTTAACATCTTGTTGTTCAATGTGTAACTTGTATGTCTACATCATTGTTTCACCTACCATGCCTAAACTACCCTGTTTAATCACTAGCCTGTATGAATTCTGTCCTGTTTAACTTATGATTAGCATGTCTAAGGATCTGCCTATTGCTTTCTCTAGCATGCCTCAACCTGATTTTGTTCCATGTATGTCAGTATGTTTGATGGTTTGCCTGATCTGTTTACTAAGGTTCTGGTTTAATCTGCTTTGCTAAGTTGTCTAATATTTCTAAGTAACTCTGGTTCGATGCCTCATCTGTCCAGTGTAATTTGTTTCCACATGGTTGTTCTGTGATCCATGCTCTATGTCTTTACTACTAGTTGTATGATTAACTCCTTAATCCTATAAAACTCTTGAAAAGGCTTCTGTGCTCCTGTTGCTATATGTTTCACTATATTTATTCTGTATGTCCCCAATTTCCAATACCCTGTGTGAATTCTGTTAATGCTGGACCTGTTGGTTCTGTAGCCAATCAGGCTGCTTACTGATTTTTCAAAATTTTTTTTACATTGTTTTCAAACTATTTTACTAACTGATCAGTCCTTATTTTCAGAAAACTTCTTTACTTATTGAATTATTTCAGTGTTGTTTTCTTGTCAAAACCTTTTCAAAACTATGTCAAGCACTCTCACTTTACTCCTAAGTCCCTAGGTTCTGCCCTTTCAGTGTGTGTACTGCCTTGAGATCCCTTTAAACTCTGGCACACTGGGGCTGGCCCTTCCACACTGCACTTACTCAATCCCCGTTATGAAAAGTCTAGGTGTGAGCACTGCCCGGGATCCTTGAGGTCCTTAGGGAACTCTGACATACCTGGACAAAAATCTGGCTATGAAATCATTTGGCATTTGAGATCATTGAAGGCATGGACTTACCAGGGTTGCCTTGGGATTTTTTCAGGCTCCCTATAGTTCTATTTCTGTTTCATTTACGTAATTTATTCATTGGTCTGTAATAATTATTCGTAAACAAATATTGGGGTGCCTAGTGAAAAATGGGGAGGGTAGCTATATGATCTTTTTAATGATACTGGGTAGAAAGCATGTTATAGATTTATATTCTGTGAGTTCGCATTAGAATCCATGTCCTAGGGCTGATATGCTCATTTACTTGCAAATCATACCAAACCTGCATTAGATATCCTATTCTTAGGGCTTCACGTTTACTGCTTTAGCATATCACATATCGCCAATCCCTGCTTTAATGTTGCACAAGTATTCTCACTTAGAAATCCTGCTATTAGATTAATGAATAACTTTAACAAAAAATCTATCACTCCTGTGTGCATTTAGATACCATGTTCTAAGAATTCTGTTTGCATTCGTTTGAATACGCCTAATTTAGTTAAAATAAGTCACTGATCCTGAAGAGGTATTAAAACAGTCTCGCATATAGGTGTATGTTTTTCTGAGTATAATTGGTACCAATCTTTCATTTTCAAATCCGTGTCACCTAGAACAACATGTTTGTAGGTTAAATAACTTCAAAAATGTTTAAAATATCTTGTAATTGTTATTACGTACAGTCCCACGCCTAGGCAAGCCTTAGGTAATTAATCTCTATATAAAATTGGAAACTGTATTTTTGATTGTTTACTGCTAAGTTTTACAGGACTTAAAATCAGTAGTCAAATTGATTAGGACCCTGCCATTGAGTTTGTGAAACAATGTTGCATATTCTGTATATTAATGTTCACCTAGACATCCTGTCCTATGACTCTTTCTAAAAACTACCTGTATTTGTGTTTGAGACGTGCTGTTTGTTTGCTATATGTGTGGAGGTAAACATGAGCCTTTTAATTGCTTTCTTTCACTTACTTGCTGGTCCTACCTGTTATTTGCTTGTCGCCTAGATTTTTCCTTTCTAAATACCTTAGAGGTTTTCTAGAATTGACCAGATTTAGAGGTCCTAAAACTCCTTCGGGACCACAAGGAAGGGACGGGTAACAACACGCTTAGAGCTCGCTAAATAAAATAATAACCACTAAGGGGTGGGGTAATAGGTAGAAAAGGATATGATGACCCGTGTCCTAATGCAACGTGTAGCCCCCTCATCGAGGAGTGATTACCGGGCATTGCATGGATATGATCCTATAGGATAAATAACTTAGGACCCCTTTTACTCATTTAAATATGCGTGCTTAGACTGCTTATTTGCACTTGATTAATTCACAAAGTAAGTTTGGTCGGGACCCATAATTGTGGACTTCGAGGGGTGCCTAACACCTTCCCCTTGAAGTAACTTCAAGCCCTTACCCAATATCTGGTTATACAATTAGTGTTATAAATGAACCGTAATAGGTTCCCTAACACACCTTAATTCGTTAGGTGGCGACTCTTCAAATTCCTTACATCCGTTTTCCCAAAAGGAAATGAGTTGTCCCAATAATGTCAAAACCATGACTAATCCAAAAGGAGAGGAAAAAGGAGGCGCGACATATAGCTGGTTATTTACACTTGTTTCTTGTTGTGAGTCTATAACTTAAATTCTTGTTGGAACTAATTCATGCTTTGAATTTGTCAAATGAAATACTTTCTGTTGAGTCCTTCATGTACAATCTGCTATTTTCTTAGAGTCAATTCATGAGGAATCCACGTGCTAATACTACCCTAACTAGGTCTCTATGCTATTTGTAAACTCTAAAGTTATGCTATCATCATGCGCTCACTGATTGCTTAAGATTTCCAGGAGGAATCTCAATATATTTAACCTGTTCTTCCTATATGATTAAATAAGATAGTCCTAATGCCTGTTTGACTGTTAACCTGGAGTTGATGTGTTTTACCTACCATGAGTGCTTGTACCTTCTCTAAGACTTTGAACCTTTGTGTTATGACTGGTATCTGCCTGACACTCAATATGTTAAGTTTCTCATGTTCAAATTAAGTGATTGCTTCCCTATTCCCAATAGTCTGTTTGGTATTCTACTAGGTTGTAAATTAGTTTTAATCATATCCTCATGAGGGTCTCATGTTTAAACCCTTTCTGTATAATTGCTCCTTACTTGTTTTCATGATTACGACTCCTCTAAATTTCCTTGTTAGTAATTTTATGTCGAAAGTCCCCTTTAGGTTAATTCTGGACCATGCTTTACTTGGAAATTATTCTTAACTTTTGTTTTCCATCTCCTAATCTATTTCTAGGAAATATAACATGTGTATGTTGTGTAGACTTTGTGTAATCCTGTTTGCATGCCTTTTTGGGAACCCCTGTTCCCTACAGCCTTAAGGGCTAAGTACTTATATTTCAGAATTCCTTAATTGTTCTAGCACATAGTTTTCACTTGTTTTATTATGGCTAGTTCAATATTTAAATAGGTAAGCAACGTAGTTGTTTGGGACTATTTGTTGGGCCAGTACGGTACTGAGAGCTGAAGTGTATCAACAGCAATCCGAAGTATGGACCTGCTTATCCACATGAGGCTCCATGTTTAGTTGAAATCCCAGAAGCATCCCCGATTCAATCTGTATTAGGACTGTAATTGTCTTAGCTGGGTCCATAATCATTTATTTGAGTTTGTATTACTACATCTGGGCCTGTAATAATTGTTTTAACGAATAGTGGGGGAGTTAGTGAAAGTGGGGGAGTGGGATACTTTAATTCATGCATGAAAGGGTAGAAAACATGCCTATAAGACCTAAATGCTTTACTTGCTACTTGCTCAGCATGCCCTACCTCTATGTCGTTAGATAGCATGCCTATAAGATCTTGTTGCCAAGAATTGTTTACCTTTTCCAATTATGTGGATCATCTAGAAAGCATGAATATAGGACTAATGAAACAAACCTGCATCAAAACAACTTATTTCCAAATTTGACAATCTAGGGATCATTCTTATAGGACTTCGATTGAAATTGCTGCTACTGCTATCCTTATCATACCGCTCCCTAGATGATGTGCCTATAGGAAAAAAATGAAATTAGTGTATTTTCTCAATTACTTCATTAGCATGCCTATAAGATCTTGTTGCCAAGAATTGTTTACCTTTTGCAATTATGTGGGTCACCTAGAAAGCATGGATATAGGACTAATGAAACAAACCTGCATCAAAACTACTTATTTCCAAATTTGACAATCTAGGGATCATTCTTGTAGGACTTCGATTGAAATTGTTGCTACTGCTATCCTTATCATACCGCTGCCTAGATGATATGCCTATAGGAAAAAAATGAAATTAGTGTATTTTCTCAATTACTTCATTGCCCGGATATTATTATCTAGATACCATGCCTATATGATTTTGCTATATATTCATAATCATGTCTATAGGGTCAAAGATGAATAAATATGCGTTTTCGAAGATCCCATAGTCTATGTCATAAGTCACCTGGAGATAATTCCTATAGGGTTTTAATAAAGCCATTTGTCAAAATCAGTAGATTGTAGGTTCTTATGTTAACTCTTGAATCAATCAACTACATAGAAATCATGCCTATAAGTCTTGCGCTATTCAACACTGCTCCGATTTCATGTTTGCCTACCTACAATCGTTCACTTAATAATTGGAACATTGTTAGCATGAGCCTATCACTATTTGCATGCATATGTGTCTACCTGAGGATGTCAATTTGAGCCTTCGACTGTTAACTATGTGAAGTCCTATTTGTTTTGATTGTGTGCTTAGTTTTATCATTTTTGAGTATCCTAAACAAAGTCTAAAACCACCAAATAGTAGGTCCAAAGCCTCCTGGACCATAGGCATGTGGCGAGTAGTGCACCCATAGGAGATTATTTAAAATTTAATTAGAGCACTTTAGGTAAACAAATTTAACATAGTAATCGGGTAGCAGGTGATTATAGTCTGTGCCTGCTAAATAGTATGATCAACCTCTACCTTAAGGGAGTTGTGAAGTACTATTTATGTTGCAGGGGTAATCCTTTAGTCTAAAAAACTTAGGACCCTCCATTTTCTTTATATTTTTACGTGCCTTGTTTCTTGAACTTGGAATAAATAAGTTCTATCAGATAACCTCTAAAGACTTGTACTGATTATTTACATACAGTTTAATTGTTGTGCGAATTTCTTTACACTTGTTTAAATCATAGTAGTACTTTTAAATTTCATGTCTTCCCTCACTTACATGATCACATAGGACAATTATAATCCAATAATCCCACATAGCATAAATTTCAGTCGGGACCCATATTATGGACCTCGAAGAGTGCCTAACACCTTCTCTTTGAGGTAATTTGAGCCCTTACCCAATCGTTGGTGATACAGACTAGTTAAACAGAGTTATTTGCAAATAGGTGCCCTAACACACCTTAAAAATCATTAGGTGGCGACTATTCTCTTTTGATACACAATTAAAAGAGTTGTCACATGTCGAAACCTTCTTTCGAGAGAAAAAAGGGCGCGACAAAATCCATACATAATCTTACAATGTTTAGAAATCACTTACCTCATGATAGATGATGAAAATGACTTCTCCAAATCGCCCAAAAATTGCCCATGCAAGAGAGAAATGAGCAAAAATCCTGATTTGAGTAACATTTATTCTACCTAGGCGTTGACTTTCGCGATCACAGTCCAAAGACTCGCGATCACGAATCAATGTTAGCTCTGCCGCCCAAGATGGGTATGCGATAGCGCCTGAAAACTCATGATCGAAGAATGACCAGTCCACCAACTACGAATGCGAGACGCCTTCACATTCACGAGGACCAGCTACATCAGCGCTCGCTTCAACACTAATTTAACGTGTATCTCTACTCACGATGTCATACCCAAAGATTGGTTCATGCGTACTGGCATCATCCTCATACCATGCCAGATCCAAAGGTCCTCCTCCACCTAGCGACTCTAAAAGCAAAGGAAAGAGGGATGATCTAAGTGGTAATCGAAAAGACTATGCTACCATGACAGAGAATGTTGAAATCTCGGATGGAAGTAGTACGCCAGGATAGAGTGAGTTGGTCTTACTTTTCGAACAGAAAATCATGGAGATATGAGGTGAGCTTGAGCAGGTCCAAAATCTCGCAAACCTCTCCCTTACTCTAAATTTTCCTGACATCAACTAGCAAAACACAACCACTCAAAACCAAACACCACCGCAGAAAACCCAGGCCCAAAATCCACCAGCCATAGCTCCACAAAATCTTCCGCAACACACCAGTATCACAATCCCGCACCTCGTTAAAACCTTAACCATCCACCAATACAAACCCTTCAACAACACCCCCATCACCAAACCTAGTATCCACAAACGACCACTTATCATGCTTCTCAAAACTCACCACAACTTACCCCTGATCCCCCTCAAACCTCGATCAATGATCACCTATATACCCAAGTCCCTGGAACACACCAAGGCAACCCAATATACATGGAAACCTTACCTCATACCCCTGTAACAAACCCCATACATACCTAAACCGACCGGAAAGGACCTGCTAATCCAAAATATAACGGAAGAGATAAAGAAACTGATAGGGAGAGTTCGGAGTGTCGATGGCGCGAAGGGAATTGAAGGTTTGAACTACGAAGACTTGTGTATCCAGCCAGATAAAGAACTCTCGGTGGGTTACAAACCTCCTAAGTTTGAGATGTTTGATGGCACCGCTGATCCTAAGGTGCATTCGATAACCTATCGTGAAAAGCTTGTAGGAGTGGGCAAGAACGAACAAATCCGCCTGAAACTGTTCATGTGAAGTCTAATAGGAGATGCCTTATCTTGGTATATTATCCAGAATCCAAAGAATTGGGAAAATTGGGTAAGCATGGAATCTGATTTTTTGATAGATTAAGGTTCAATATAGAGAACGCGCCAGATGTTTTCTATATCCAGAACCTCAAGAAGAAGCCAATAGAAACCTTCTGCGAGTATTCTACTCGTTGGAGATCAAAGGTCGCCAAAGTGAGGCCGCCATTGGAAGACAAACAAATGAACAAGTTCTTCGTGAGAGCTCAGGATCCACAATATTACGAAAGACTGATGGTTATAATATAGAATCACAAGTTCTCTGACATTATCAAGTTGGGAGAAAGGATAGAATAAGGGATCAAGAGCGGTATGGTGACCAATTTTGAAGCATTGCAAGCCACCAAAAAGGCCTTTCAATCAGGAGGTATCTCGAAGAAGAAAGAAATTAATGTCGTGATGGTAGCCCAGGGCCCTAAGTCTACCCGTACATACCAAACACCTCCACCCACATATCAACCCTCACCTCCAGAATACCAATACCCTACCACTACCCACCATACCTATAACACCCAACCTGCATATTACCATTCACCTCCTCCCGCCGCCAAAACTACCCAAAGTCATGAGCAAACATTGACCGCATAGATCCAAAACAATACACCCCTATAGCTGAACCCATAGCCCAACTATATGAGAGACTAAAAATTGCTGGTTACATCACCCCCATTCCTGTTGTTGCTGTTGAAAACCCCTCCCAGTGGGCTAACCCCATCAAAACTTGTGCCTACCATTCAAGCATGAAGGGTTATACCATTGAGGAATGCCGTATGTCGAAGGACAATATCTAGACACTAATTGACACAAAGTCATACAAGCAAAGGAGGCCACGCTAAATGTCCATAATAACCCTCCTCCTGATCATAGGGGAGAGGGAGTGAATGTGATAGAAACTAATGAATAATGAGATTATGAGGTATCCATCAGATTTATTCGAGAGGCGGATGCTCCCAAAACATCTCCTGTCACCCTCTCGCCGATTGTGGTGCAAACACATGCATCATTTAAGGTCGAGGTAGCTACACCTTTCACTATGATGGTGGCTCCAACACCGTCTTACAAGTCTGCTATTGTCCCATGGGATTATGTAGCAGAGGCGAGAAGAAAAGGAAAATCCAATATAGAAGAGACAGTTTATGCGCAAGGAATGACCAAAACTCACAGAGTTTATACACCCGGGAATCTTGGAGGAACAAGCAAAGAGTCCACATCTAAGCCACATGTCATGAAGACAGGCACTGGTGATCTTTGGAGGAAGGTACATGCGAGGGAATACTCTGTTGTTGATCACCTGAACAAGACTCCCGCCCAGATATCCATCTTATCGCTGTTGCAAAATTCAGATGCGCCCAAGAATGCCTTGATGAAGGTATTAAGTGAAGCTTATGTGCCTACTGGATCACTAGTTGGGAGATGGCCAATATGGTAGGATAGGTACTGGAGAGCCACAAGATTACTTTCCACGAAGATCGGCTACCACCGGAGGGGTTGAGTCACAATAAAGCATTGCACATCACTGTGCAATATGAAGACATGTTCATTGCCAGGGTTCTGATAGATGGGGGTTCAAGTATGAATATATGCCCGCTGACCACTTTGAAAAGACTGGGTAAAGGACTGCATGAGATACGAAAGGGAAGAATGAATGTGAAGGCGTTTGATGGGTCTTATAGAGCTACTATTGGAGAAATCAACCTTGATCGGCATATGGGCCTGAACTGGTTCGACGTTGAATTCCAAGTGCTAGACATATCCGCCATCTACAACTTGTTATTGGGACGACCATGTATACACGCAATTGGAGGAGTCCCTTCTACTTTGCACTAGGATGTGAAGTTCAAGTTTAATCATCAGGAGATGATTATTCACGGAGATGGAAGTAACCCTATCTACACCAACCAGACTGTTCCAGCTATCGAGAATAGGAGTAAATTGGGAGGAGCAACATACCACAATATTGAGCGAGTAAACGCAATTGAAAATGGTCGATGGTGGGGCAGATAGATAGAGAGCATACTAATATGGTTGGGTATGAACCAGGCAAGGGTCTTGGTCTAAAGCTTCAAGGGATCACGGAACCGATATGACCACAATATCATGGAATGACCTTTGGTCTTGGGTATGAATATAACCTACAAGAATATCACGATTGGGCACCGCCGTTGCGTGACTCTTACTATCCATTGGAACAACCCATACCACCGGTGCACCAGACATTTCACCAGACTGATGTGATTTGGGGATCCAAGGAATATGAGGTTTTGGCCGGTATGAGGAAGCTGTTTTTGGTTGAGCAAGATATGGACTGCATTGCAATCTTAGAGGAGGAGGAAGAAGACCCTACCATTCAGAGAGTGAGAGAAGGAGTTGTTCTCAGGAATTGGACTGTTGCACTACCCCGGGCTCGCTGAATACCTGGTAGCTTTGGCAAAATTAGTATGATTTATTTAAAATCATTTTTGGGAATTTTCAATATTTTGTTTTGAAAAAATTACTCGAGACATCGAGTTGTACTTGTGGATAATTTAAGTTTTATTAATGCATTATTGATTTTAATTTATTTATTATTATCTTTCTACCTTTTCTTCAGCATAATGATTACATATCTTGATCAACCTACGACTATAACATGTAATGAGACAATGTCAGGAAAATGATTCAGAAGATTTGGAGGAAGATATAATACCTGAGGAAATTGTCAAAGAAGTAGAGAATTTTGAGAATAAACCAAAATCCAATTTGGAAGAAACTGAGGTGGTTAACTTAGGGGATTCTTAAATAATCAAAGAAACTCGCATAAGCATTCATCCATCGCCATTAGAGAAAGAAGAGTATATTAGGTTTCTAAAAGAATATTAGGATATTTTTTCTTGGTCCTACGACGACATGACTGGGTTAAGCACATCCATAGTAGCTGACAAGCTACCTATCAGCCCTACATGTTACCCGGTGAAACAGAAGCTCAGGAAATTCAATTCATATATGAGTCTAAAGATAAAGGAAGAGGTTACCAAGAAGATCAAATCCAAGGTCCTTCGGGTGGTCGAGTATCCAACTTGGTTAGCCAACATCGTACCATCTTCTAAGAAGGATGGGAAGGTTAGGGTGTGCATTGATTATCAAGATCTGAACAGAGCAAGCCCTAAGGATGATTTCCCGTTGCCCAACATACATATACTGATCGACAACTGTGCCAAAAATGTACTCCAATCCTTTATGGATTGCTTCACAGGATATCACCAGATTTGGATGGACGAAGAGGACACTGAAAAAACAACCTTCATCACGCCATGGAGGATATATTATTACAAAAAGATGCCATTTGGTTTGAAGAACTATGAGGCTACCTACATGAGAGACATGAATACTTTTTTTACTATAAAGTACAGTATGGAGCTAAATCCTGTGAAATTTTCTTTCGAAGTCTTCGCTGGGAAGTTGCTGGGTTTCATCATCAGTCACCGTGGTATTGAGCTAGATCCTCCAAAATCAGAGCTATCAGTACTTGCCTTCGCCAAAGAACAAGAAGGACGTGATGAGTTTTTTGGGACGCCTCAATTATATCAGCCATTTTATGGCACAATCAACAATAATATGTGAACCGATCTTCAAAATGCTAAAGAAAGATGCTGCGACAAGCTGGACCGAAGAATGTCAAAAGGCTTTCGACAAAATCAAGGAGTACTTGTATAAGCCACCCTTGTTTTTCCCACCTGAGCCCGAAAGACCTTTATTTCTATACCTATCCATGTTGATGGAGCCTTTGGTTGCGTCTTGGGCCAACATGATGAAATCGGGAGGAAAGAGTAGGCGATATACTACCTAATTAAGAAGCTCACGCCTTACAAAGCCCGGTAGTCTTTGTTGGAATGCACCTATTGTGCTTTGACATGGATAGCCCAAAAGTTAAGACACTACTTCTGCGCATGCACTACATACCCTATATCATGGATGGATCCACTAAAATATATATTTTAGAAACCCATACCTACAGGTAAGTTAGCAAAGTGGAAAATATTGCTAAGTGAGTTCGACATCATCTATGTGACTCAGAAGGAGGTCAAGGGGCGAGCACTGGCCGATCACCTGGTAGAGAACGCTGTAGACGGAGAATACGAACCATTGAAGACGTATTTTCCTGATGAGGAAGTGTCGTTTGTGGGGGAAGATATTTCCAAAACATATGACGTTAGAGGATGTTTTTTGATGGAGCCGCAAACTTCAAAGGAGTGGGTATCAGAGCTATTTTAGTATCAGAAACCGGTCAACACTACCCGGTGTCCGCCAAGCTTAGGTTCCCATGCATCAATAATATGGCAGATACAAGTCTTGCATCTTGGGGCTCAGGTTGGCTATTCAAGAGTTGCTGGTAATTGGAGATTTAGATCTGTTGGTACACCAAGTACTAGGAGAATGGGCTACCAAGAACACTAAAATATTTCCATACTTGCATTGTATGCAAGATTCGATCAAGAGTTTCACAAAGATAGAATTCAAACACGTTCTAAGAATTCAGAACGAGTTTGCAGATGTGCTGGCTACCTTGTCTTCCATGATACAATATCCAAGAATTTTATTGATCCTATCCCGATAGGGATTCATAAGCAGCAAGCTCATGTTGAATAAGAGTATGACGGAAACCCATGGTTTCACGATATCAAGGAGTATTTGGAAAAAAAGAGAATACCTAGAAAATGCTACACATACTTAGAAGCGCAGGCTTCGAAGATTTCCCAGCCACTTCATTCAGAGTGGAGGAATTCTGTATAGAAGGACTCCTGACTTGGGATATCTGTGATATGTCGATGCCAAAGAGGCATCTAGATTGCTCAAAGAAATACATGCCGGAACCTGTGAACCTTACACGAACATGTTCATTCTAGCCAAGAAGATATGAAAGGCAGGGTATTTCTGGATGACTATATAGACAGACTGCATCAAATATGTACAGAAGTGCCACCAATGGAAAGTACAATATGATATGATACATGTGCCACCTAAAAAACTCAATGCAATGAGTTCACCCTGGCCTTTCTCTGCCCGAGGCATGGACGTCATCAGACTAATTGAACCCGCTGCTTCAAATAGAGCATGTTCATTATAGTGGCTATATATTACTTCACAAAATGGGTCGAAGCTGCTTCCTATAAAGTTGTGACTAAGAAGGTCCTAGCAGATTTCATTTGGGATCGTATTGTTTGTCGATTTGGAGTACCTGAGTCAATCATTACCGACAGTGTCGCGAATCTCAACAGTGATCTGATGAAATACATATGTGAAACATTCAAGATCAAGCACCAAAATTCTATGGCATACAGACCACAAATGAATAGAGTCATGGGAGCCGCCAACAAGAACATCAAGAAGATATTAAGGAAGATGGTGGAAAACTACAAGCAATGGAATGAGAAGCTACCATTTTCTTTTCTTGTGTACCGCACCACAGTTCGTACATCAACTAGGGCAACCCCTATCTACTGGTCTACGGTACTGAAGCTGTTATACCCGCCGAGGTGGAGATTCCTTCCCTAAGAATCGTACAGGAGGTTGAGTTCAGCGATGCAAAATGGATACAGAGTTGGTATGAGCAATTGGCTCTCATTGACGGTAAGAGAATGAACGCAGTGTGTCACGTTCAACTCTATCAGAATAGAATGGAAAAGGTATTCAACAAAAAGTTAATTCGAGGCAATTCACACCGGGGCAATTGATGTTGAAGCAGATCTTCCTGCATCAAGATGAGGCCAAAGGAATATTCTCACCTAACTGGCAAGGCCCTTACAAGGTTCACCGAGTACTGACAGGAGGAGCATTTATAATTGCAGAAATGGATGGAGAAATATGACCAAAACCTATCAATTCAGACGCCCTCAAGAGTATTATGTTTAAGATTCCTTTGATGTAACATGAACTACGCTTGACCTGATTTTCGTTTAAGAGGGGATACATAGGCAGCCCCGTGGGTTCGGTCAAAACATAATGAAATTTTCATTCCCCTCTATGGTCAGGAACCGGGACAAGATTTGAGTTTTTGTCAATCTTACTACTTCAAGGATCACCAAGAAGTATATTTCCGAGGGTATGCATTCAAATTGGAGCAGAATTTTGGGGAGAGTCCTCAAAATTCTGAGTTGAGAAGGTTGTAATGTCTCAAAACGTGTCACACTCTCCGAATCGACAAAATTATTTATTTTATGCATCATCACATATTTTGAACTACTGCATTTCTCACAAATGATTTATTACAAATGGATATTTTTGAAAATTTCATTTATGTAGTAGCCAGATATTACCCAAGGTGACTCGAACAAGGCATCAAGGCAAGGAACAAAGGCGAAATGAGGAATCGAAAGCGCAGACCAACCTCCCCCCCCCCCCCCCCCCCCCCCCAAAAAAAAAAGTCTCATGATTTTTCTTTGGACAGAGGCATAACAAACATGTCCACAAATATATAACAAGAATGTTATCTTCACACCGATAGAAGTCACCGAGCACAAACCCGTAAAGCTAAGGACTACTTTCCCTCTCACATTTAATCGTTGCTTTATCTTCATATGGCTAAGCACTATCCTCATCATTGCATAAGGCTAACTTTGAATAGGGCTAAACATTGCCCTCATCCTTCGTATGAGGCTGAACGCTGCCTCCACTATTGCATAGGGCTAAGAACTGCCCTCATTCTCTGCATAGGGCTAAGCATTGCCCTCATTATTGCATAAGGCTAAGCACTGCCCTCATTGTTTGCATAAGGCTAAGCATTACCCTCATTATTGCATAAGGCTAAGAACTTCCTTTCTCTGCATAAGGCTAAACGTTGCGTTTCCTCGCATGAGACTAAGCACTATGTCCATTATATCGCATGAGGCTAAGCACTGCCTCCATTATTGCATAAGGCTAAATGATGCCTTTTCTTGCATGAGACTAAGCATTATCTCCATTACATTTGCATGAGGCTATGCATTGCCTCCATTGTGGCATAAGGCTAAACACTGCCATTCTTTGCATGATACTAAGAACTATCTCCATTACATTTGCATGAGGCTAAGCATTGCCTCCATTGTTGCATAGGGCTAAGCGCCGCCTTCCTCTACATAGGGATAAACACTGCCTTTATCACATACAAGGCTGTCTCATTCTCGCATACGACTAAAATCACCTATTCCTTCTATCATACAATCAATATCTCCGCATCTTTGCATTTCATGGGATGAACATCGTCACATTGTCCGAAGGCGTCATAGTCTGACGGCCTCATCCTCATAGCCCGAAGACATCATGCCATAGCCTGGGGATCTCTCAAAATTTCATATCATTATTCAAAGGCTTCATATTCCAAAGGCGCCATCCTCATGGCTCGTGGACACCATTTCATGGACGGAGAATCCCTTATCATACGCTCCATGGCCCGGGACGTCATGGTCTATGAAAATCATCCTCATCGTCCAAGGACAACTCTCATGGTCCGTAGGGATTTTGTATCATGTTTAAATATCCGTGATAACCCTATTTATTTGCGTGCATTGTGTTTTAAGTTTTTTAGGTAACTCGGGAGGTAAATGTTCAACAAATGGGAGAAATTTTCGCTCCAGTTTCTGTTCACGACGTTCACATCCTTTGATTATCTCAAACGTAACCAATGACCGACAATTGATCACTTTTTATTCCGTAACCGCCCAAATATTTATCTCGAATACCTGTAACATTCCAATTTGCATTCATAACTTCAACTGAAATTACCCGTTACTGACGAACCTATCTTATCCAAGAGATCCTTTTCCAAACAACTCCATCGGTTTCGCTCATCGTTGGATACAGAACTACACGCAGCCTGATTCCGTAACACCAGAGATATGTAGGCAACTCAAGAATCAGGGTTCGACCCCCATTTTTTTTTTCTTAAATTATACATCATCCTCGCTCGTTTCGGGCAAAATTGGTCATCATTTTCTTTACCCGGCAACTCTTTTATCATTCCCGGATAAAGAGGGGAAACTGTTGATACCCAATTTTGCCCTCATATTTTATAAAATAGTCTATATACTTTCAAAAACATCATTTTTCATTATTACCCAATTTACAAGAGACATATAAGTATTTTTATAATTTTTATAATTTGTTTAAAGACTTTAAAATTAATTTTCCTGCATTTAAATTATTCAAATATTTAGTAATTATTCCTTCAAATTATTTTGGGGTGATTTAATCATCCAAATATATTATTTATACCAACATGTATGTTTTATAACAATTTTATTTCATTCTATATAATTACATTTGTATTTTGAGCTATTTACACAATATTTTGTAATAATAGCCTATATTCTCACAATAATTATAATTTTTAGTTATCATTTATGTCAAAAGAATCTTCATATTTTATAACTCTGAATTATTGTTTTTAAGTATTTTATGTCTTAAATGAGATTTTATTTATTAAATAGCCATTTTTATAATTTATTTCATGTATTTTAAATTATAGCCCAATACAGGGATAATTTTCGGATCAATTAAGGTCCAAAAGAACAAGCCTATTTCCAATCGATCCCCTGAATCCCAAAACCAAAAAACCCAACACCAAATAGTAGGTCCAAAGCTTCTTGGACCATAGGCACTCGGCGGGTAGTGCACGCATAGGACACAATTTAGAATTTAATTAGGGCGCTTTAGGTAAACAACTTTAACATTGTAACCGAGATGCAGGAGATGATAGTCTGTGCCCACTGAATAATATGAGCAGCCTCTACCTTAAGAAATTTAAGTAGTATTATTTATGTTGCACGGGGTGATCCTTTAGGATAAAAAACTGTGATGACCCAAAGGGTCATCTTATAAATTAAGACTCCATTCCAGGCTCATTAGCCTTAAAAAGATTAATTTTATTTACCTCAATTCGCGTGCACACTCCGGGCGTGAACCAGAAAGCTTTTATGTGAAAATATGAGAAATAATAATTTTTGGAATTTAAAATTTGATTTTAGTTGACTTGGTTCAACATTTTGAGTGAACGGACCTAGATCCGTGTCCCGACGATCCCGGGAGGTCCGCAGTAAAATATGAGACTTGGGTGTATGTAAGGAATTGAGTTGTGAGGTCCCGAGCTTTAGAAATCAATTTTTGAAGAAAACTGTTATGCTAGATTTTTAAGGAAATAAATAAATTAATTAATGTTTGAACTCATTGGTATCGGGCCCGTATGTTGTTCCGGAGCCCAGTACAAGTTTGTTACGATATTTAAGTCCTATCTGTGAAATTTGGTAAGAATCGGAGTTGATTTGACGTGATTCAGACGTCCGGTTGAGAAATAGTGAAAGTTAAGTGTTCTTGAGAAAAATGATGAGTTTTAAGGTTAAATTCATAATTTTAGATGTTATTTTCATGATTTTATTGCACGATCAAGTCCGTATGATGTTTTTAGACTTGCGTGCATGTTTGGTTTAGAGCCCCGAGGGCTCAGTTGAATTTTGGATAGGCTACGGGATGTTTTGGACTAGTTAAACTCTTTGTTTTTGCTGTTTCTGGTGCACAATCGAGTTGTGCTTCGCGATCGCGTTGCTTCACTTGCGAACGCGTAGAGTATAGGTGCACTGGAGTATTTTTGTTCTTCGCGAACGCGGAGATCAGGACGCGAACGCGAAGCACTGGTGGGTTAAAGCTTCGTGAACGCCTTCTGGTCCACGCGAACGCGTCGTGTAAATGGGCCAAGGGAAGGAGGAGCCACTTACTCTATGGGAACGCGGCCACCTGGTCGCGAACGCGAAGGCTACTCTGCCTAGAACTATGCAAACACGGCCCATTCTACGTGAACGCGAAGGCCAACGGGCCTGACTCATCGCGAACGCGGCAGGCCCATCGCGAACGCGATGAAGGCCTGCTCAGTCATATAAAACAACTTTTAAAAATCAGGCATAACCTATTTTCTTCATATTTTCGAACTACAAAGACCTAGAGGAGATTTTCTTCACACAAATTCATCCCCAAAGTGTTGGTAAACAATTCTAAATTGTTCTCTTTCAATTAACCAATGTTTT
Source organism: Nicotiana paniculata (assembly GCA_005239505.1). Lineage (NCBI taxonomy): Eukaryota > Viridiplantae > Streptophyta > Magnoliopsida > Solanales > Solanaceae > Nicotiana > Nicotiana paniculata. The sequence goes on from ML320468.1 coordinate 55,771, forward strand.
TCATCACTTCTCAATCAAAAATCAAGAATTTCATGGTAGAAATTGGGGGTTTGGGTAGAATTTAGGGAATTTTGACCTTGAATTGGGGTCGGATTTCGAAACTAATTGCATATTCGGACTCGTGGTTGAATGGGTAAATGGAATTTGGTCTGAATTGACTTGAGGGAATAGGAATCCCCGCTTAAATGCTATGTGAATTTGCATGTGTGTGGTGTATAGGTTAGGTGACTAGTATCTATGCACCACTAAAAATTATTGTTAAACATGGTTCCTTCCTTGTTTCCAATTTATTTGGTTCCTGGCTTAAACTATTTTATGATCATGATACCTCCATGTCTAGTTATTTTCATTGACTTGTTATCAAGTATTGTTCCCAGTATTTTGGAAGTGTTGATTGTTCCCTTGGTTTCATGGTGATACATAAAGCTTGAATTGGATGACATTATTTTACGATTCATATATATATTCTGGTTGGTTTCATTGTGAAATGATAATTGATGAAGTTCTTGAGTTGTACAACTATCTGTTTAAAATTGTTGAGACAAGAATATTGTGAAAGGTTTTGACCTGAATTGTGGAAATTTTTATAAATAAAGTGATGTGATTGTTCGGTGGAAGCGGGTTGCACGCCGCAACAAGGAGTGATAAGGGTGGACATGTGGGATCGGGTTGCACGCCGCAATAGGAGAAATAAGGGTGATATATATACAGCTAGGAGCAATAAGGGCCGACATGTGGGAGCGGGTTGCGCGCCGCAACAAGGAGCGATAAGGGAGAATATTTATGTTTTACTGATTTTCAAAAATAAGGATTTGGAAAAAAAACTCCGGTTTTATTAAAAAGATTTTCATAGTCTGATTTTTATTGTGATTTAAATTGAAACTTGGAAATTTTGAGGAGTTGATTATACATATCTGAAAAGAGTTATCTGAGTTATTTTGATGTACCGTTGCAAGGTACTGGTTATTTAATTTATTATTATTATTTCCTTCTTGATTTATTATATATTGTTCATAGGTTATATTGTTAATGCCCTGCCATAGCCTCATCACTACTTCGTCGAGGTTAGGCTCAACACTTACTCAGTACATGGGGTCGGTTGTACTGATACTACACTCTGCACTCTTTTGTGCAGATCCAGGTACCAGCCAGAGTTAGGAGATTTTAGTAGTTGACACTATTGTTCGGAGACATGAGGTAGATCTGCTGGCGTCCGCAGTTTCCTGGAGTCTTCTCTCAATTTCATAGACACTGTTTTATTACATTCAAAAATAGATATATAATTCTTTCAACCCATTACTTGTAGTATTCTTTAGTAGTTCGTGAATTGTGACACCAGAACCTGGGTAGTTATATGGTTGGTTTTAGTTCGTGGTTCATTTCATCATATCGAAACTTATTCCTGATTACATTTATTGGAAATTATTAGGTTTAGTTTATTTTAAATTTGTCTCATTGTGTTTAAGTAAATATTCAAAGGAAAATGGCTAATCAAGTTTTAATATTGGCTTGCCTAGAAAGTGCGGTGTTAGGCGCCATCACGATCCCGTGGGTTGGGAATTTGGGTCGTGACAAGTTGGTATCAGAGCACTAGGTTGCATAGGTATCACAATTTATGAACAAGCTTAATAGAGTCTGAAGGATTGGTACAGAGATGTCTGTACTTATCTCTCAGAGGCTATGAAGTTAGGAACAAACTCAGTTTTTATTTCTACTCTGTCGTGGTATTCTTGGTATCTCAAATACTGATTGAACTCTTCTACTCTCTCGCAAATGGTGAGAACACGTGCTTCTTCTTCCACTGACCAACAATCCTGTCTTCCAACAACAAAAACTCCTACTAGGGGCAGAGGCCGAGGCCACGTCAGAGGCCGAGGTAGGGGCAGGACTCAACCCGTTGCTCATACTGCAGTCCCAGATGCGGAGCCCCAGATTGAGATTGATGGGGGAGGGGGGATCCAGATCAGACTAATCCAGCTGACCAGCTCAGGTCCCAGGGGGGTTTATTGCTACCCCGGTGCTTCATGATGCTTTGGTCCGATTAGTGGGCTTTATGGAAAGTGTAGCCCAGACTGACGCACTCCCTATTGCAGCAGCCATATCTCAGGCTGGAGGAGGGGTCCAGACTCCTGTTACACACACTCCTGATCAAACTACTCCTCAGATCTAGACCCCAACATCCAATCCAGTTGAGGTAGTTCAGACAGTTGCTGCAGCCCCAATTGCTGAGAGGGCAACTATGACTTCCGATGCTTTGTGGAGATTGGACAGGTTCATCAAGCTTTTCCCTATTCACTTCAGTAGCGCTACTTCAGAGGATCCTCAGGAATATCTGGATAGCTTTCATAAGGTTCTTGGTAATATGGGTATTTTGGAGACCAATGGGGTCGACTTCGCCACATTTCAGATGACTGGTTTTGCCAAGAAAGTGTGGAGAGATTATTTGTTTACTAGACCAGCTGGGTCACCTGCTCTGACTTGGGATCGGTTTTCTCACCTCTTTTTGGAGAAATTTTTACCTATCACTACCATAGAGGAGAAGCGTCGTCAGTTTTAACGTCTTCAGCAGAGCGACATGACAATTACTGATGCGTGGTTAGAATTCATAGTTTTAAGCATTATATACCTTACATTTATGTGCTTTTGTGATAAAAATACACGTTATATGTGCATAATGGAGTCTATTTCATGTGTAGGTGAATTGGAGATGGAAGCCGAGCTAAATGGGTGCATAAACATCAAAAATACGCTAAAGAGTCGAAAAGGAGTGATCCGGCCATACCCGGGCGTTTGGCCCCTAAAGCCAGGCATGCCCAGGCGTTAACGGGGCGTTTGGCCCTTAAGGCCAGGGTGACCGTAGCTTTAGCCAGGAGTTTGGCCCCTAACGCCAGGCCTGCCCAGGCGTTAAGGGGGCATTTGGGGCTTAACGCCTGGGTGCCTGGTCCAGTCAACTCTGAGTTTTAAAGGTTTTTAGGCGTTTCCTGGTTGGAATAGAAGTTTCCTACACGTTTAGGGTTTGTCCCAAACATATAAATAGACCCAAAAACACAACTTTGAGGGGAGGATGCTATTTTTGGAGAGAATATACACACAAGATCATTGAGGAAACAAAGGATTATTAGTTTTCTTCATCTTAATCTAGGATTTTCCATTTATGCAAAACTTATGCAATTGTTTAATTCTAGTATGAGTGGCTAAACACCCATTGTTCTGGGTTGTGGTTTAGCCATGAATATTGTTATTCGATATTAACTTAACCTTGATTATAATTCGCTCAATATATGGTTGTTTCTTCAATTCTGCGTTTAATTACTTAATTGTTTGGCCAACAATTAGGTTCTACATACTATCTATGTTATGCTTGGGAAAGCCGTATATAGATTAGAAGAGAATTGAAGAGAGCGCGATCTTAACCCTTCAGGGGAGCGGATATGTGGTTAGGATAGGAATATACCTAGTCACNCTATTGAGAATAGGCGAGTAGTACTTCGGGAGAAGGCTACGAGAGCAACTATCGATTACTTATCAACCATGAGTGAATTATATGAAAGGGAGAGCTAATTAGAATGCAATATGAATGGTGAATTGATCACAACCCTGGAATATTTGTCTCTATTGAATATACAACAATATTCCCGTTACTTGATAATTAGTTCATATAATTGTAGAATAAATTAGTTATATTCTTGGATTTTGTTTTGGCTCGATTAAATAGAAATTAGAGTGATTCAATAAGTAGTTTATGCAAGTCCATATGGGTTCGACATTCGATTTAACAATATATTACTTGCTACGACCACGTATACTTGCGTGTGCGATTTGGACCAACAAGTTTTTGGCGCCGTTGCCGGGGACTTGAATATAGACTACTTTTCAGTTACTTGCTTTACTTGTTTATTTCATTGAGTCTAACGTCACGTGATTTTTTCTCTAATCTCAGGAACTTCGAGTGAATGCGTAGGTTCAGAAGCCAGGATAGACTTGACGGATTTGACCTCCAACCTGAGAGATCATTTCACAAGAGATTGCGAGAAGCAAGAGATACAGACAATCTTCAGGACTTCATCTGATTTCCTGTGAACATGGTAGAGGAACAACACATGGCTGTTCAGGAGGTGGCAATGCCAAGCATTGCTAATGTCACCTCCAGCATCGTGAAGCCCAGAATCACTGGGCACTTTGAGCTAAAACAGATCATGATCCAACTACTTCATGCAAACGGGCAATTTTTGGGTCTTCCACACGAAGATCCACAACAACACATTCTGAACTTCTTGGAGATTAGTTATACTTATATCACTAACGGGTCACGCCAGATTATGTGAGGCTCACGCTTTTCCCATTCTCTCTGTTGGGAGAAGCAAAGCGATGGTTAAAGGCAAAACCAACAAATTTCATTACAACATGGAGTGATTTGGCGAGAAAATTTCTGGCAAGGTTCTTCCCTTCAGGAAAGACTGCAAAGATCAGGAGTGAGATAGTCTCCTTTAGATAGAAAACTGGTGAATCTTTATATTCAGCATGGGAAAGGTTCAAGGGGCTACTCAAATACTGCCCTCATCACAATCAGACAAACGAGGTGTTAGTTCACACTTTCATTAAAGGACTCCATCCGCAGACAAAAATTGTGGTAGATGCAGCAGCTGGAGGTCAGGTGTTGGAGAAGAATTATGATGAAATATTTGCATTACTGAATAAATTCTCCAAAAGCAATCCAGACTGGCAAGATGAGATGGGGAGAAATATGGTTCAGAAATCACCAGGGGTTCTTGAACTAGATGTGGTTTTAGCATTGTCAGCTCAGATTTCCACATTGACTAACCAAGTCAATCAGATGAACCTGATCATTAACAAGCAACAATCTCAATCAATGCAACAGGCCCAACCAGTGCAACAGATTCAGGTATTTTGTGAAGTCTGTGGAGAGGGTCATTCAAGTGAGTTATGCCCAGTTAATCCAGAGTCTGTCTGCTTTGTGGGTAACGCTAATAGGGGACAAGCAAATCAATATGGAAACACCTATAACCCCAACTGGAGAAACCACCCAAACTTCTCTTGGGGTGGAAATCAGAGCACTCAGCATAATTACAGGCATCCAACACCTCAACAGTAGTACAAACCACCTCAGGCTGAACCATCAGCAAGCCTTGAGGATATTATGAAGAGAATGATGAATGAACAACTTGCTTTCAATCAGAAAATAATGGCTGATCACCAATCCCAGACTGTAGCCATGAGAAACTTAGAACGTCAAGTGTGGCAACTCGCCAGTTCTCAAAATACCCGACCAACGGGGGCTCTTCCAAGTGGCACTGAAGCTAATCCTAAAGCACCTGTTAATGCTATATCATTGAGGAATGGGAAGCAATTGGAGACAGTCCAGCCCAGTTAGAAAGCAGGTAAATTTTGATGAGAGACCAACCACTATTGAATCAACTTCAGACAACCCAAAAGAATCAGATAAGCCAACAAAGGAGGCGAGTGCTGAGCAACTCCCACCATTTGTTGCAAGGCCACCCCCTCCATTGCCTCAAAGGTTGCAAAAGGTGAAAGATAATGCAGCATACAAAAAGTTTCTTGATCTCTTAAGCCGGTACAAATCAATATTCCACTGGTAGACATTCTGCAGGAGGTACCCAAATATGCTAAGTATATCAAGGACATTGTGGCCAATAAACGAAGGGT